>JAESVK010000099.1:580148-592018 GCA_017140935.1 Hamamelis virginiana
AGAGGCGCTATTATAAGGTGTAAGGTTGTGTATGGTGACATGCTTAAGGCCAATTGCAAAACAAGTTTTGAAAAACCGATTGTTCAATTGGATACCCTTTTTATGCATGTCATTCATGCAAAAAATCACAATGATCCAACTGTCACTTTCTCAAAATACAGAATGTGAAAGCATTGCTTTCGATCTTCACAATGTCACAGTTGCTCATAAAATCAATTTGATTTCGCTCTAGGAAGATCAATCATGAAGACTATTTTCTTACTTGGGCGATTAATAGGAAAATACAGTGAAAAGGGAAAAAAAAAAACCTTCAAATGATATTCATTGACTCAGTGAAAGCTTATGATAAGATCACTAACGAATAATGTTGTGGGTATTAAAAAGGAAACGAGTACCAACTAGATATATTAATCTAATCAAGATATGTATGATATAATCAAGGAAATGAATTCCCAATCATGATAGGCTCATATCAAGGATCAACACACCTTATCCCTTTACTTTCATTATGGATGAATTGACTAGGAATACTCAAGAAGATATTCCATGATGTATGTTATTTGCTAACGAGATAGTACTAGTCAATGAAAGTAGAGTAGAGGTTAATCTTAAGTTTGAATTTTGAAGAAACACCTTAGAATCTAAAGGTGGTTAAGTGGAACTAAAACTGAATATATGGAATGTAAATTTAGTCAAATTAAGAATAGAATTGAAAGCATGGTGCAAATTGATGGGAAAGAGATACCTAAAAATGACCATTTTTGATATCTTGGATCAATTATCCATGAAGATGGAGAAAATGGGCTTACCTGAGGAAATTCTGTATTAGTCAAAATCATAGCTTTCCGCACATTAAGAATCTGATCGCATAATCTTTGATTTGAATCCCACGATGCTCTTGGCTTGCAAGGATCCAGGGCAAGTCCTTTTAACCCCATTACCATGTCTGAATTGGCATATGAGCCAAAAAGTGACTTTCTTCGTGAAATATTATCTCCCTTAGGCAAAGGAGCTTTATGATTTCTCTTTGGCCTGTTACAATCACTCCGATCTCGCAACACTACCATCTTTTTTAAGACCACCCAATGTTGTGTTCGTGGAGTAATTGAAATCAAACCTGAAACCCAAATTCGCTCACCATTAGCCCCTGTCACTGTCAAGATTATACTCGGCACAGTCAGATTTTCAATCAATAATTGAGATAGCAACTCCAATAGTAATCCTTCATATAATAAACCCAAAAAAGGGTGTACCATAATTGAACCCATCTTACCATCCAACTCATTCAGAGTCCACCATATTAGAGCAAACACCAAGAGGCTCAATCTAACACCAAAATTGGAGTACTTCAAATAAAAATTGAACTTTCAAAACATAAAAATGACTCATTATCATTCATCATCATTGTCCAAGCATCATCTCAGCCCACTTAACAGCTCGAAGCCATTAATTTTAAGCTTCCAATTAGTCCAATTCAACATATTTATTATTCCCCCATTTATACACATTCACAGAAGAAACCATATAATCTTGATATAAGAATGATATAAATATAGAAAAAATGTGCGTATGCTTACTTTAACTAAAGTAAGCGTGAAACTTACAGGTGTGGGATGCGTACACATATAAGCTTACATGAGAACTTGGTTAGTCAATGTGGAATAGGTACTATCCACTTCAGCTCTATCTGTTTCCAGCAAATATTTCTTTTTCTAGAAAAAAAAGAAATCTGGAGTGGTGGGCTCTCAATGAGACTGGAGAACTTCGCTCCATGGGGAAAATTTTCACTGGGATAAATTGGAACCGCGAAAAGTAATTCTTCCCCAAAAAAATTATCACGGCACATTATCCGCAGAAACAAACGGAAACTTGTACATGAGATAAGAAAGGAGGAAAAAAAAACTAAGGGTTTTCTATTCGAACGAGACCAACGGCGATCGAACAAACCCTAACCCTAAAATCGACGCTTCCTTCAAACGTATTCGTATCTTTTACGAGCGTTCTGCGTCAATCCACCATTACAGTTTTGATTTACCAAAATGATCACGACAACGAAATTACATACATACATACATATATACATATATATGCACGGTCAGATCTATGGAACAAGGAGAATATACCGAGATACAAATATACACAAAAAAATTGTGATCAGAATGTAGTGAATGTAAGTAAAGATTGTAGCTGTTTTGGAGAGGAAAAATGAAGATAGCAACGTCACACACTGTACTTCCGTTTCTTTGTTTGCTTTATGAGTAGAAAAAGGGCTCTTTGAGAGTACGGACCTTGATGGATTGTTTGCTCTCTTTTTCATTAAAAAGAGAGGAAGTATTGTGCGTTTGATGCAGTGAAAATCATGAACTTCAATAATCCTCTTTGGGAAGACGAGTCTGGCTTCTGAATCCCTCCTTCGAAATCCTTCAAACAAAGAAGGGGAAAAATTTTATTGTAAGAAAATACAAAACATCCACAAGAGGTATGAGAATCAATCAAATTTTATTGCCAATATTTACATTAAAAAAAAAAAAATTTAGATCGATAATGAAACTCACCACAATACAATTTGATCAAAACTAATAATACATTTCAAGAGCGATTAAAAAATGAGGTAAAAAGATATTTAAAAAAAAAAAAATTTCATTCATTCATTCATAAAAATACCTTTGAGAGCAAGCAAATAGGCAACTAATATAAAAGGAAAAGCAATAGGAAAGGAAACAATTATACAAAGATGGGTAAATTACATAAAACACCCTTACATTATGTTTGGATTGAGAGAATTGGAGAGGAGAAGAGAATTTCATTAAGAGAAGAAAAGAGACATTATTTGGATAGATAGGGAAGAAAGTTAAATAACTTTCACTCCACTTTATTTGGATAGCTTTCATAAGAGAAGAGAAAAAAATATTTTAAGGTTTAAATTCCAATATTGCCCTTACTTACATAAAAAAGAAATAAAAGCAAAACAAGGGAGAGAAAGCGCAAAGTAGCAAAATCACATCCATTGGCTTTCTTTTCTCTTCTTTTCTCTTCTCTCGAGAGATTTGGAGAGAGATTTTTGGACTCTTTTCTCCCCCTCCCTTCCTTTCTCTCCGATTTTGATTTGCCAAACAAGGAAATTTTAACATCTTTCTCTTATCTTTTCCCCAACTCTCTCCATCCAAACGGACTGTTAATATGAATGTCAGGTTTCATTTTAGTTCCTCATCAAAATGGTCCTTGAAATATTAGTTTGTTTTACTTTGTCTTTATACTATAATAAAAAATTATCCATTAAAGATTGGTCCTTAAATTAAAATAAGGACTACTCACCATCTTCTCACACAGCTAATGGTATTTTGACAAATTGACCATTAGATTAGGCAATCTTCTAATGCATGTTATGTCAGATCCGACAATCAGTTTTCAAAATACAGTTCATGAAACACTCTTACAGTATTTATCGTTGGATGCTATAACAATTGTCTAATAGTTTGTATTTTGAAAACCGACCATTGGGTCACTATGATTTTTGGCAGACTTGACAAGTATAAGGACAACGGTAGTTTTTCAAAACAAATATCCTAATAATGAGTGATCCTTATTTTAATTTAAGTGTTGGTTCTTAATGGAAAATTTCAAATACTATAATATAAATCAAAATGGTTCTTAAAGTATTAGTTGATTTCGCTTTAGTCCATATACTGTAAAACGAGTCAAAATTGTCATTTTAGTTACTTTTTCTCCAATCGGAGAGATTTAGAGAGATAACAAAATTGGCTCTAAATGGAAGATGTTAGTTAACATGTTGGTAAAATCTTTTTACAGTTGTACCAAATAAATGGATTCAAAACCTGCTATCATTAAGGTGAAGAGGATTTAAGGGAAATGGGAGAGGTACCTATGTTGCGTAGCTTATAAGCCCAATGGATTTTCTTAAGAACCAAGAAAAATAAATTGGCTCCAAATCTCTTCACTTTCTCTTCATTAGTTTTATTTTTTTTTGACAACTTAAATTCCTAAATTAGAGAAATGAAGAAAAAAATATTTCCTTACTTTACTCTTTGAGTCTCGATCCATTAGTTGAGTTTTTCTGTATTTGGGTTTGATTGGATATAAGATGATGACATATCATCCTCATTCATCGCTCAACTTAGATAATGTGTCATGATCTTAGGCACATAAGCACAGAAAAACCCAAGCAGAGGATCCACAACCCTACTATTCTCTCCAAAGAAGAGTCAATATCTCCATAAGAAAATCCGAATCCCAAATTTAGTTGCATTTTATTCCATGCTCTAAATTGGTTAAGAAATATAATACTTTATTTCCTTCTCTATAAATATAGTCTATCCTAAAACTTGTACTGTTCTCTAAAATAATGTTAATATATACTATAAACCTTGCAAGGTAACTTATTAAAACTATTATACACAATATTAGTATCACTTTCAATTTAAATTCTTTTAATATCTTTTTCCTTAGGAAGAATAAGATCATTTGTAAGGATAATGACTTCCATTTGAACAGTAATATTACCATCAAAACAAACTGATTGCATGATACCATTCTTATCCCTAATAGTTCACTATACACACCTTTGTTAGGCTTATGGAGCTTGGTTTTGTGTCAACCTGTAATCTTATGCGACATTGAAGGTAGGGACATTACAACTTGTTAAAGTAGCTTAGTGTGACAACCTCAAGAATTCTCTAGAGAATTCCCTTATCTTCCACACATTGAGGGTTTTACTAGAAACTTGTGAGCATCTTGGGTTTTACTAGAAGTGTGCAACAATTAGGGTATACGTATATATGTTAGAGTTTGTGATGATTTTGGATTATGATTCGATTTTGGGTTTATGAACCTAGTTTTTGGATGAATCATGTAAATCTTTATGTCGTGTGTGATTCTTAACAATTGGTAGTGAAGTCTGTTGGCCCAAAATATATTCTAAAGGGGGGAGAATAGAGTATAGGCAAATAAAAACTTTTTCAAAAATGGGAAACAAAGTTTTGAAATCAATGAGATAGAATAATAAGAATGCAATGTTGAATACCAACTCAAAACACAAATATCAAATATAAAACTTGAAATAAAAAGATTGAGTTAGAAAAGCAAACACAACGATTTACGTGGTTCGGTTTCTACCTACATCCACGCCTCAAGAATTCTGTCAAGAGGTTTAATCCACTATGCAACTCCTTCAAGGTGGAGAAATCTTTACACTTGCCTTCTTTCAAGGTGGAAGATAACTCTCCCACAAGAGTTTTCACAAAACCCTTACAAACTCACAATACAAAATGATTGAATGAAGAGTATTATAATAAAAGAAAATGATCAATAGGCCCCTGATTATGGTCTTTTTTATCAATAAGTCCAAAGTATGTGATTTTATACTGATAGGCCCCTCCAGGTCATATTACAAGTCAACTATTAAGTATAGATTGACTATAATACCTTTTCCTTATTTTAAGCTTGATTTTAGTTAAGATTTTATTTCATGATTTATTGTGAATAGATAATTTAATATTTGAATAATATCTCCTATGGATTATGTAAGTATGAAATAGGTTTATTTTTGAATTTGAATTGTAATATGAGATTTGGAGACCTTTCATTCTCCTCACGTGGTCAGACCATTTCCCCAACACAGCCCCACCTCCCATGTTCATGGCTATTTGCCCATCATAACCTTCACTTCCAGTTAAAGCACTTTTATTTTCGTTGCTTCAATAACAGCCCCAACATCCGATAATATCCACAGACTCTCCTCACGTGGTCAGGCCATTTCCCCAGCACAGCCCCACCTCCCATGTTCATGCCTATTTGCCTAGCATAACCTTCACTTCCAGTTAAAAAAAGGTTAAAGTCTGTGGTTTGTTATTCAATAGCTCTGTAACCTTCCCCAGCATAACCTTCACTTCACTTCTATTTTCGTTGATTCAAGGTATTTTAAAGTCTGTGGTTTGTTATTCAAAAAAGGTTAGTTTTATTTTAGTTTTCACATAATTTATATGCATATTTATTGTTTCATTTGTGTATGAAAGAATGCCTTTTTACAGAGATACTAGTATCTCTATAAATTACTTTTCCATATCATATTTGGTTCAATTTAATTTTAAAAACATGGATAAAATCATGGGAATCATATGTATAAAGTTCCTTTAGGAAGAATGGGTTTATGCAATATTGCACATTCATTACTATCTTCATTTCCTCATGTTGTGTCGGACAATCAAGGTGTCTCGCTCACACAGAGTCATGACTCTATCTAATGATCCAAGATTTAAAAACACGCCCACACAGAGTCACAACTCTGTGCAATGGTCCAATATTAATAAGGATGCCCACAATGAGTCATGACTCTGTGGAATTTTCAAACTTAAAAATCACACCCACAATGTGTCAATTTCTACTCAATAGTCTTTTATGTCAAGAGTCACGCCCACAATGAGGCATGACTCAGAAATTTATCTTCTTTTGGCCGTCTTTTTATAGATGAAGATGATGATGAAATCCCTAAATTTTATCTTGATATAATCCCTTGATTTTAGGGAAGTTGATTAGGATGGACTTTCCTTTGTAAATGAATTTCAATATTTGAAATATTCCTTGATTCATGGAGATAATATTGGATAATATTATGTTAAGTTGATTTTCTGATAATAGTGGATAATATTGGATAATATCCTGTTAATGAAAGGGTATTTTTGTCCATTTTAATCAACATTCACAGATACAAGTATCATAAAAAAAGGCAGGGGCTTATTGGTATAGCACTCTTGTACCAATGGCCTATTGGTATAGAACCCTTATAATAAATGCTTCACAAAGCTAATTTGTAATCAATACAAGAGCTCAATAACTTCTCAAATGATCAAATAGATATAGCACAAGAGTTTTGTCAAAGAGAAGTGAGAGTAATGAATGTTTGAGAGTAATGAATATCAAGACAAATGAGATTAATTGACTAGGTGAGCAATAAATGAGAGCTAACCTTCAATATATAGTGAACTAGAGCCAAAGTGACCGTTTGAAACCCTTATGGTCGGATTAGAAAGGTTCAAAGTGGTTGGGGGTCATTTAATTCTCGAATGACTAAAAGAAGAAATAGTCATTTTGATGTTGTAGAACCAGTAGTCTACTAGGACGAGGTGATTAGTTGACTAACAAGCCATTTTTCAAAAGATTTTTCATTCCCGGGCTCGGTTAGTCGACTAGGCACTAGGGGTTAGTCGACTAGCAAAGCAAAATTCATTTTGATCAAAATCTGGGTTTGTTAGTCGACTAAGACCAGAGGAGGTAGTCGACTACCAACTTAAAAACACTTTGAAAATTTTCTCCGGGATCGATTAGTTGACTAGCAAAGGGCTATTAATCGACTGACAAATTTGCAACAAAACATGGCTTCTGGACCAACCATTAGTCGACTAGAGAGAAAGGGTTAGTCGATGAGGAAAACATTAGTCGACTAGTCCAAGGTGATTAGTCGACTAACTTAGAATTTTCTCAAACATTGCCTCTGACTTTCACTTAGTCGACTAGGACTAAAGGGTTAGTCGACTAGAGAAGCTCCAAAGTCAATATTTCGAAATTTCTAAGTCAAAATCAACAAAAAACACTTGGACAAGTTAACTAAGTGTTCCAAAACATTTTCGGTCAATTTTGAAAACATTTTCAAGCATGAATGCTAATGCATAATGAGATGTAAAAAGTTTTTCTCTTGAGCTATACAACAATGATCATAAGAGAAGTCTTACAAAGAGTTCATAATCACAAGGAGAGCAACTTCACTTTGATAGGTCTTCATAAGCTTGAGTAAGTCTTCAAGTTGATCTTCAAGGATTGAGTTGAACTTCTTGAATGGCT
Organism: Hamamelis virginiana; assembly: GCA_017140935.1. Lineage (NCBI taxonomy): Eukaryota > Viridiplantae > Streptophyta > Magnoliopsida > Saxifragales > Hamamelidaceae > Hamamelis > Hamamelis virginiana. The sequence goes on from JAESVK010000099.1 coordinate 588,003, forward strand.
TCATCTTTAAGCTTTGGATCTTCATGAGCTTTAAGCTTGAATGAATAATGAGTATGTTGAATTGCTTGAAGAATATTGATGAGAGCTCTAATAAGAATCTATTGAGACACAACACTCAACCACTTGTTAGAAGAAAGGTATGGTTTAGTTATCATCAAAATAAGATCAAAGACCTTAGGGCTAACAAAGTCGATGGTTGATAAGTGGTCATAAACCCACTTATCTTCCATACATTTCGGCTTGATGTTGTCATTTAAATTTACTATTCATAAATTTAATAATATGATAAGATCGGAACATTTAAGAAATATTTTATTCTTATTTGAATGTTTTATATATAATACTATAGTAGTTTCTCTTTATTATTTGATTTTTAAGTTTATTTTATATTAAGCTTATAGTATTCTTGGTTTACTTCAATAAAGTTTCTTCTAGTTTAAATGCGGAAAGAAAAAAAAAATGTAAAATTTTGTCGACATGATTCTTCAATTAACTTCGAATCATTTAAGACAATACAATTAACATTCATAATAATAATAACATTAGCCCAGTTATTGAAAACAAAATATGATTTATGTGGATTACCAAATATATATATAATTATGTGCAGTGATAATATTTTGCTAGATTTATAAGTATGTAATTATTTGTTATATTTTCACTTCGAAAAGAATATTCCAAATATCACATGTTGTCCAAATTTGAATGAATATTCAAGTTTCGAATATCACTCATTCAAATAAAAATAATGGATTCGAATTGCCTCAATGAAAAAGACTTTTAGTGTAGACGAACAAGTGTATTAACTCTAATAATAACACAATCGAAAACAAGAAGTATAAATTGAAAAGTAAATCTAAATGATAACAGAAATTGAAAAAGTATTTTACATTCAGAATATCAATACCCAGTTTAACAATCATAAAGAATAAATCAAATAATACCTTTACAATTGATGAATTGAAAGCGCTAGCGCAGGGAGAATGCCTGAACTACCCTCAAGTAAGGGTATTCACCGGTCTGGTTTGGACGATTTCGCCTTAATTTGGGACCAAACCAAAAATTCTAGTTTGTATTTTCCATAAATCAGACCAGACCAATTAAAGTATTAAACCAAACCAAATCAAACCAATCATTTCGGTTTGGTTTGCGATTTGGTTTGGCTAGTTTGACCGGTTTTGAAATTATTTATTTTTATATTTTTTCCTACTACTTTCAAGCTTCTAGCTTTCAATTTTGGGCCTTTAGCCCTATACAATGTAGATAATCAAATTCTTGTACCTTCAAAATGTAAAAAATCTATTTTTGGGGCTTAATTTTGGCCACTAAACTCCTTAAAAGTCCCTATTTAGCTTATAGAAATATTAATTATATTATGTACCTCTTTAGTTTACAAAAGCATCAAATATAATCAAATATATGAAAAGTTTATATAATTAGAATTTTTCAATTGTGCACCAAAAATCCAAAGCGCATCGTTTAAATTTTAAAGGTTATAAAAATATTTTAAAATATATATATTATCCGGTTTGATCCGGTTTATAATGGTTTGGAAATTTCCTAAATCGGACCAAACCAAATCAGTGAAAATAAAAAATCAAACCAACCCAAACCAAATAACCAAAAAACCCAAACCAAACCAGTCTTTTGTTTTGTTTTGGTTGGTTTTTTGAACACCCCTACCCGCAAGCTTTTCTGAAATTCTATTGCAGAGCCTTAAGGACCAAGTAGCAACAAAACCTATCTATTGGCTCGAATTAACCTTGAACTCTTGGAAACCCTATTATAGAGCCTTAAAAGCTAAGCAGCAATAGAGTCTATCTAAAATACCCTAGATAAAGTAGAAAGCTCAAGGCTAATGTTGATGTGTGTTGTGTGTAGAGAGAGTGCTTATGCTTCCTTCAAACCCCTTTTATAAGCTTTATATAGTAGAATCCCATACAACTTCAACTTTTTTGCTAATCAAATCCTATTCCGGTAGATCCTTATCTTTTGGCTTGATCCTCTATTTTATTTGAAGTTTTTCTTATTCTAAAGTTTCTCGGACTCCTCTTCAGTCTTGTAAAATTACTCTTTTCTACCTCGAAGTACTCTTCCTCTAGGATTCTGCTTTGAAGAAGTGGGTTCCCTATTTGGATTTGAACTCACCTTCCAAATTCCACATGTCCTCTTTCTAAATCTTCTTTTCTACTATAACCCAATGCTTCCCTAGTTCCTTTTAGTGTTTTATTTATGTTCAAGACTTCAAGCCACCTTTCATTAATCCATGGGCTTTCATTCAAACTTATTACCATTAGCCACATGTCATGCTCCCATTGGATATGTGTTTAAATTCAGGTTTAACAGTAATATATATATGAAATCATTTAAGGACTGGTCCTTAAGCTTAATTTAAGAACCACTCGTCATTTTCTCACACAAGATAGATATTTTGAAAAACCAACTGTTGGATTAGATAGTCTTCTTATGTATGTCATGTCTATCAAAAATTATAGTCATCCGACAATCGGTTTTCAAAATACAGTTCGTGAAACACTCTAAGGTACTGTTTGGTTGCCCGTAATGGAATGTAATGTAATGTGATTACGGGTGAATCACATTACTTGGGAATGGGAATGAGTAATGCGATTACCCTCCACATGTTTAGATATGTTGGGAATATGAAATCATATACCCACACAATTACATGGCTAGTGTTTAGATAGGTATGTAATGTAATTCTCAATTCTTAACATTTGACCATAGTACCCTTATCATGGATTTGTTTTTCAAAATATCACCATTTATTTAACGATAATTTTTTCAAAAATCAATCGTCAGATTACTGTGATTTTTTACAGGCATGACATAGAGAGGATGAACATCTAATCCAACGGTCAATTTTGTGAAATTAAATTTGTGGTTTGATCCAAGTCAATTGATTAGATTAATTGATATTTTGTTTAAAAAATATCAATAAAAGATATTTTGTTTAAAAAATCAATTGATCAAATTAATTATTTAACGATAATTAAGCCTCGGGGGTCCTCAATTTGACTCGGATATATATATATATATATATCACACGTACAGTGTCTTACGTGAACAACATCTTTGTTTTCTTCTCTTCTTCAAATAAAAAGATCCATACACAGACACAAGCCATGGATTGCGAGCCCTTTCTAACTTCTCAAAATCTCATCTCCACTCATCGAAATTTAGTCACATTCCGGCCAGTATTAGCTCATTTCCGGCGACACCATCAGATTCCGGCCATCTAACTTGTATTTTTCCGACCAAAATCACCTCAAAAACAAGGTCTCGCGTCAATATCTTTCGTTTATGTTTGAGTTTTTCTCCATACCCGCTGCTTGCTTGCCGATAAAATGAAAGAAAAAGAAGGGCTTTTGGCACGACCAGTCGCCTTCTCTCTCACCGTTGACGCTGGTCTCTCTCCAGTCAACGACGGTGAGCTCCTACCTCCTTCTTCTTTGATCTTCTTCTTTCTTTCTTCTTTTTCCTCTTCTTCTCACCGTCGCTGCCCTCCTCTTCATCCTCCTCATTCTCCTTCTTCTTATTCTGATTCAGTGGCGAAAATGAAAGGCTGCTCGTGGGTTACGTTGGTCTAGGTGAAAACAGGAGAGGCACGCTGGTCATAATAATTTTTCATTAAACCTTTTACCGGTAATCAAATTCGGATTACCACGTTCTACACTGCAATGGAATTACATTGCATTAGGTATTCCAATTACAGCCAATAATGTGGCATTACGGGGCTTTTGGCACAACCAAACATGATTTTGCAGTGTAATGTAATGTGATTACACATTACATTGCAGATTACAGGCAACCAAACGGACCCTAACAATATTTGCCGTAACAATTGTTTAACAGTCTGTATTTTAAAAATCGACCGTTGGATTGCTCTGATTTTTGGCAGACATAAATAAGAATATTATTTAATAAAAAATTTATAGAAAACTATGGGATGTGTATTTTAAAAATCTGTTTGTTGGACTATATATTATACTTATGCA
>JAESVK010000099.1:632018-646787 GCA_017140935.1 Hamamelis virginiana
AAGAAAAACATATACAATAAAAATAACGGTAAAGAATTACCCCCTGGAAGTCGGCTGCCAAGTGTTAAGAGCTTTTCCTCTCTTCAATATAGAAACACAATTTAGAAACAGGTTTTCATCGTAGAGCCATTTGATCAAAGTTTGTATTTATTTAAATTTATTTTCCTTTTTATTTCTTTTATTTTTTAACCCATTGAAATTGTTGAAGTCAAAGTCAAAGTCAAAGTCAAAGTCAAAATCAGTCCAAAATAATGAGAGACTTTTTAGGCTCTCGCTTTTGTGATTGGATCCATTTGATTTTATCTAGATAAGGGTACGAGTCCCTTTCTTTCTTCATTTTTTTTTTTTCATGATAATGTGAGATTTTATTGGTCAGTTGACCATAAGAGAGCGTTGACACCTTTTCACTACATATTTGTCTTGCCACAACTACATAACTATTAAATTGCTTCAACTTATTCACCTACTAATAATTTCATATGAGGATATTTTAGAGTAATTGATATGATCTGCACCGTTCATAATTAGTGGGATTTACGTGAGATCTACTAAAAAAGATGTCAGTCTATATGCAAATATCATTTTTTTTTTTTCAATTTTAATAAGAGTACAAAATATCTTAACGATATGATGGAATTTACTAAAATCTTTTTTTTTTTTTTGGGTTTTGACAAAATGAATTTGAAACGCATTTCATCCATCCCCATAATAGTCCCATATTACCCACAATACAATTAGACTTACAAGATTTCATTTGCCCACTGAAAACAAATGGAACCTAATTCTAATCAAAAGCATTATGATTCTTCTTGCCCAGCAAATAAGCCTTATTTTAAGATGGATGAGAATAATTTATTCATTTCAACTTATAATCATGAAAGACCAAAATAGAAGCATCTATCACTACATATTCTAAAATAAGCTCACTACAATAAGGGTCTAACTTATGAAAATTAAAAAAGAAGTAGATATTAGTAATATTACACAAGTTCATGGGCCACAAAGAAATACACCAAAAGGTTTATGCGAGTCAAGTGTGAAAACCAAATATTTTACCAGCTGGCATTTCCTAAATACGGGATTCTCTTTTAAAAGTTTTGACAGCTAGGAGTCTAATTTCAAAGCTTTCCCATTTAGAAAACACCAATTAGTAAAATGCTGAAGATCCCGTATTCTCATAACCTTTTTGCTTCTCCTCTGATGTGGTTTATTGATTTTAAATGCCATGTCACTTGATCGAGACAAAGGAATTTTTACCCAAAAAAAAAACAAACAAAAGACACAAGATAAAAAAGAAAGTCCAGGTGCATGTATGCATTCGTTAGAGAGAGAATGACAGAGGGAAGAGAGACATCAAGAGAGAGAAGAGAGAAGAGAGAAGAGAGAAGAGAGGGGCAAGTCATCACCGATCTTGCCTTCCCGGCACTGCCAGCTTCACCGGAGAGGGGCAGGATCATCACCAATCTCAGCACTTCTGCCGAACTGGTTTTGTCTGTAGATCGTGCTTCTCCGATCATCTTCTTCGCTAGTCCCCAGCGAACTGATTCTGTCTGTGGATCGTGAGTCGGTGGTTGATTTTGAACGTTGGTGACTGATTGTGGCGATGAGGAGTGAGGTTGAAGAGATTGAGTGGAGGATTTCGCGGAGAAAAACTGGGAGATTCTGACCGCTGCTGCTGCCGCCGCCATTGCTGTGATTGAGCTTGCCGGAGACGACTGTTGCTGCTGTTGTTGCCATTGCCTCGCCGGAGTCCCTGATGAGGGTGTGCTCTACATAGAACTGGAGCTGCTGGTTCTATTTCTGGGGTTGACCTATATGCAGGTGCGCCCTCTAGCTCCTTCTGCTTCTTCATCTTCTTCTTCTTCTTCTTCACCGTGGTATTAAAAACACAGTAATTTTTTTTTTACTGTGCTAATAAAAAAACAAACTTTTTTCTTCTTCTTTACTTCACTAATAAATCTTTACTTCACTGATAAAATTATAGTGAAAATTAAACTCTTTTTACTGTGATGTGCTAATAGAAAAAGGAAAGACAGTGAAAATGAAATCTTTTTTCACTGTGTTAGTAAAAAAAAAAAAAAGTGTGAAAATTAATTTCTTCTTAGGGGTGAAAAAATGCCGGCCCTTGACTTTTGCCACTTAAAACATTTGCTTGAGGCCTCCAATTTTAAGGGGCCCAATTTTTTTTTTCTTTTTGTTGATTTGTTGATTTTTCTGAGCAATGAACTTTTCTCAAATTGATTAAGCAATTTTTCTCTGTTCTGATTATGCCAGATTAAGACATTTCATATTTAGTTTGGTAGATGACACTATATTGACTACTGTAATGCCTATTTCCTCATCTAAATTGATTTTTGAAATCCTTTTTTCCCTACTTACTAATCCTTTTAGCTGAAAAGATTAGTGTTATGCCAAAATAAAAATATCTAAAATTTTTGTCATTTTTTTTCTTCTCATTTTATTTTTATTTTTCGATACAGAATCATCATTTTTTTTTTCTATCTTATATCTTTCTTTGTCTCTGCTCAATCTCATTTTTATCCCTTTTCTTTATTTCCTATATATTTGAATTATATTCATTTTAATCGATTAAGTATTTTGATATTTGTTTGATTTATGTGCATTAGCGAATGGTGATAGGAGGTTATGGGTGAGCCAAATGAAAACCCTTTTGTGTATTGCTTGTTGTAGTATGGTTGTAGGTTTTAGCCTAAGAGAAACTAAGGTATGCAATTTTATTATTTTTTTTTTTTATATGTCAAAATGTAGAAGGGCCTCATTCTAGGAACTCCCTTAGGGCCACCCAAAAGGGCCGGCCCTGGAATACCAAGAAGTCTCTCCCTCAAATCAATTTTTTTTTTTTTTTTTTTTTTGAGTTTTCAAAGCATTTTGAATGTTTTCACTGTCAAATTTTTAGTTTTTTTATGTCCTTTTTTCTTTTTAACTTTTCAAAGCATTTTGAGTGTTTTCACTGTCCCCATTTTGAGTGTTTTTGAGTGTCTTCACATGAAATAGATATACCAAAAACACTGTGAAAAAGATAGCAAAACCTCATTCTTCTTCTTACTTACTGTGTTTTTTGTATTTTTACTGTGTTTTTTGGATTTTCATTGTCTCTGTGTTTTTTCTGTGTTTTATGTGTTTTCACTGTGTTGTCTTTAGTGTGATTTGCTAAAAAAAAAAAGACAGTGAAAATATTATAACAGTAAAAATAAAAGACAGTGAATTTGGATATTTTTATTGAGTTTTGAGTGTTTTCACTGTAATGAAGTATTTTTACTGTACTGATGTGGCACTTAAATATATGTACTGATGTGGCACTTAAATATATGGACGGGAGTGTAAAAGGGAAAGCACTAGGGTATTCGTAGCACTGCTCTTAATAAAATATTTGACTTCACACTTTTTGTGACTATCCGTAAATTCTGTTTTTAAGATTATAGAAGGGCTCAAACTTTTAATAAAATACATTTTAGCCCAACTAGTTAGGTGTCTCAAAATCAAATCCAACGGTTGGGATTTTAAATCACGTGAAATTCCAGTAACATGAGGGCATCTTAAACCAATCATTTAAAGGGTCTCCCATGAATCTAGGCCAATTTGTTTGTATTATACAGTATGTCTCATGTATTTGGTCCAAGTTGGATGTATAATACAGTTGTATCAGAATTTGGACTTGTGGCTAATATTGTAAAAATTAGCACATGCTGATGTCGCATGGATTTACCGCGTCACAAAATGTGGGGCCTTGTGTGATTGTGGATAGGGTGTGCACGGGTCGGTTGGGGGCGGGTGGAGGGTAAAACCGCCAACCAATCCACCCTTGGCGGGTGGCTAATCCTCCAACCACCAACCGATCCGCATATCTTAATAACCGGCGGGCGGGCGGATTTGGCTGGTTAATCAATAATAATTTTTTTTATAGACACCTAAAATCTCTAAACACATTTGAACAAACAAAGACACCTTAAACTCGTATCTAACAATACAATTTTGTGTTCTTTAATGATTAAACTACAATTCTCATGGGACTCCCTACATAAACTATTTAAAACATAAATATGAATTATAAAAATGATGTAAGGCACATAAATTGAAAGTATATACGTATTAATATAAATAAGAAAGAAGAATTATGGAAGCACATTCATATAAAATAGGGTAAGTACATTTGATAATGGGATGAAATTCTGCTTAAAATTTACAGGAACTCCCTAAACAAAAGGGATGAAGAATGCTTATTAATTGGAAAAGATAATAAACAAAATAGAAAGAGAGACATCTTATGCATAGATCGATGTAATTCCGCTCGCATTTGAACATTGAATATGATGAAGAACAAACACATCACCACTTTATAACATAATATTTAAATGCCTTGGAGAATCTACCCAATATTTTACAGTGCAATTTGATGACAAAAAAATAGCTATAAATTTATAGCATATATTTTTCTTTTGGCCTTTAATCCTTTATGGTTTTTGCTTTCTAACTTTTCTAACATGGATTTGTTTTTAAAAAAAATTATAACAAGTATATTGAATCATTTTACGTAAATATATTATTTATATATATAAATGTTGGCGGGTGGCAGGTTTTGAGCGGGTTTTAGTATTGACACCCACCAACCAACCAGGGCCGACCCTTACCTAAAGCAGCCCAAGGGGCTGCTTGGGGCTGCTTTAGGCCCCCATTGTCTATATGGAAAAAAAAGGCCTCCTCCAATATCTTAGTCCATATATATTACTTCCTAGCCCAAAAAAAAAAAAGCTCCCTCTCCAAGGCCCCTCTCCATAGACCATAGGACATTTAGAATTGGGCTTGAACTAATAATTTAAAGAATGACCTAAATCTGATTTTAAAGCCTGTGCAACAAGCAGCCGTCTTTCACTTGAAGATTGCCTCTTTTGTTTTTGACTTTTTAGCATATGAAAAGTCCCTTTCTCTTTCCCTCTTCTCTCTCCATCAATTTCATCTCTTTCCCCTTCCTTGATGGCTGATGCCTAATTACTCATCTCTTGTGGGAAAAAAAAAAAAAACTCTCTATTCTTTTTGGCTTTTCCCCTCCCTTAGATTGGTTGATTGCTTGTCTCTTGTGGGAAAAAAAAAAAAATTTGTTTCTCCATCTCTTATCTTCTAATTCCTCCTTAGAGTCGCCACTCTCCAAGGACGGAAGGACCCTAACTTGAAGAACTCAAAGAAAGCAAGTAAGCAACCATTTTTTTTCTTTATTGTTATCATTTTGTTTTCAATTTATTATTATTATTATTTATTTAATATGGGATTGAAATTTTTTATTTAGGATTTTAATTTAGGATTTAGGACATTATATTTGCTTGGTATTATAGATTTATAATATATTATTGTCCTTTGTTATGAGATTGAGATTTTTAGATTTTGATTTAAAAAATAAAATTTGCCGGTATGTTTTTCTATTCAACCTCTCTTTTTGTAATTGCGGTTTCTTTTACTAAATGATTATAGTAGTGATATGCACCATTAAACTTTGTATGTGTATTAACAAATACAATAATAAAAATTGGTAGTTAAATATTTTATATTTTTTTTTTTTTTTGTTATTATGTATTACTTATGCCCCATTTTAGAAGTTCGCTTAAGGCCCCCCAAATCTCAGCGTCGGCCCTGCAACCAACCCCACCCATAGAATTTCTATCTCATCCACCCGACCCCACCCGCCATGAGATATGTAACTGCGGGTTGCGGGTTGGTTCAGATGGGGTCAGACGAGTTTTTGGACACCCCTAATTGTGGATTAAGGAACTAATGAAATAAATCATGGGAGGGGATCTAATATGTAAATATTTGATAATTACCTTTCATCCTCTATTATAGTTGCATTATTATATATTTTTTTATGACATCATGCACGACCCCATCATATGATGATTTTTGCAATACGCTTGACTCAAGTGGTTTTAAAAGAATAGTCCTAATCTTGTGAGTATATGTTTACTTTAATTAAAGTAAGTACGAAGTTAATAGATAATTGTGAGATATATATTTTAAAAAACTAACAGTTGGATTATATATTTTTCTTATGGATGTCATGTATGCTAAAAATTACGGTGATCTAATATTAACATCTTAAAATATAGACAATAAAAAACTGTGACTATTGAAACTGTCACAATTTTGCTTTGTAACATTTCTGAGAAATCAACCGTTAGATCACTGTGATTTTTGACATGCATGACATGTATAAGTATATTATCTAATCCGAAGATCAATTTAAAAAAAAAACATGAATTCATACTTATCTAATAGCTTCATGTTATACTTTAGGGGAAATTACATTTTGCTCCCGAACTATTGGCCGTTTTCACGTTACCTCATGTAGTTTCGATTGCAATAATTTGTCCCTTAAATTATTAGATTGTATCAAATTATCCCATTCTCTCAGTAAGCCATTTGTTTATTAAGCTAAAAAATAGTGTTAGACTTATTATTTTTTTATGTAGTATTTATCCTAAATCGCTAATGTGTCTATAAGCGGTAAACTTTCATAATTTTTTTTCAACATATTTTAATTTTTGTGAATTATTTATTCTATATAGTAAATAAAATTCGCAATAAATAAAATATATTGAGAAAAATCGTAAAATTTCACTGAAATGTATGTAGACCCGTTAGAATTTAGGATAAATAATGTATGTTAAAAAAGCCTACCACTATTTTTTCAATAAAAAAATAATTGATTAATTGACTGAACATGATAATTTGATACAATCTAATAGTTTACGAGGTAAATTATTATAATCGAAATCACATGAGAGTAAGGTGAAAACGGTCAATATATAGTTCAAATGGGGGCAAATTATAATTTTCGCTCTGAAGTAGAAGTAGGGTGATTCTATTGCCACCCACCCATATTGCTAGTGGCACCCACCACTTAATAATTTTTTTATTACTATTGTACCCACATATAAATTTATTATTAAGGGTAATACTAGATAAATAAAATAAATTAAAATAAATCATATTACTTCCTGCACCCACCTTCTTCTTCCCACATTCATATTTTTTCCATAAACCTTAATCTCACAAACCTTTACACTCTTATATAACTTCATGAAAACTCTAACAAAAAAATGCATTTAGTGATTAATGGATAATGAAGTGGTCATATGGGATGATTTACATTTTTTTAAAGTATGATTTCACTTTTTTTAAGTTGTTTTAATTTTAAGTTCGTGCTTTTGTTTAGCTATGTGATATTGAACATCAATCAATGTTTAGATAGGGGTAATTGAACATATAAAAATGTTGAATATATAAAAATGTTCAGTAAGGGATGCTGAACATTACAGAATGTTCAGTCACCCTAACCGAACATATACAAATGTTCAACAGTCGTCAGCCGAACATATTAGAATATTTAGCACACTAAATAAAAACATATTACAGAATGGTTGACTTGCTTTCTCTTACACTATGTTTGGATTGAGAGAGTTGGAGAGAAGAGAAAAGAAACTCATTAAGAGAAGAGAAGACAAGACAAAGTTAAATGACTTTCTCTCCACCTTGTTTGGATAGCCTTCATAAGAGAAGAGAAGAGAAGATTTTAAGGTATAAATTCCAATATTGCCCTTACTTACATAAAAAGAAAATAAAAGCTAAAGTAGGAAGAGAAATGACAAAATAATAAAACTATCCCTCACTAAAACCCTTTCTCTTCTCTTCTCTCAATTTCTCTCCGATTTGGAGAGAAAGAATCTGAAAGAATCTGGCCAACTTTTCTCTCCCCTTTCTCTCCAACTCTCTCAATCCAAACGAGAGAAGCTTGATAAGTTTCTCTTCTCTTCTCTCCAACTCTCTCAATCCAAACAAGCTATTAATGGAGTGAAGAAAATAAGCTCCTTTGTGGGATGAATGTTGGATGATTGGATTGCTCTCTTCGTGAAGTGAAGAAAACAAGCTCCTCTTTGGATTGAAATAAAAATAAAATATTTGATACTTCTTGGTATTAGGTGGGTGTAAAAAAGAAACTTATGTCTTAGGGTTGATTGGGGTTAGATTGGGGTTAGTTTGGGTATTATAGAGAGTGTAGGTAGCAAAAATTATATTTTAAAAGGTGGGTACGTGGCAATTGAATCACCCGTAGAAGTAAGCATTCCAACGTTGATAGGATAATTTTTCCCCAATTCCACTCCCACTCAGAGACTATAGTTATCATCTGAAGCAAAAACATAAAACAAATTAGCTCAAAAGTACTATTCAATGCAATGTAATAAAATGTAAATGAATCCATTCAATTATGATTATAATCATGACTTGCTCAATTATGATTATAGCTCCATCTCTTTTTAAACAATCCCATTACATTTAATGCAATGTAATCCCATTACATTAAGTTACTGCCTAATAACATTAGCTCGTTAAGTAACTTATCTATGCATGATTTGAAGATCTTGGAATAATTTAATTTGGAGAGTCCAAGAACTTCTATGAGACCTGAAAAAATTGTTAAATGGTCTAGACCTCCTATGGGTTGGGTGAAGCTTAATTGTGACGGGAGTTGTCGAGGCAATCCCAAAAATTTGGGAGGGGGCGGTATTATTAGAGATTGGAATGGCATGGTAAAAGGGGCTTTTTCAGCCTCTTATGGTGTAGGTACGAATAATGGTGCTGAAGTGAAATCAATTTTGGGTGGTATTAGATTGTGCAAACGGCTCCATATGGTCAATGTGATTATCGAAAGTGATTCTAAAATTGTTGTAGATTGGATTCGCAACGGAAGATGTACCTTATGGTATCTTTGGGTTTTTTGGAATGGTATCTTTGGGTTTTTGGGAGGTTTTGCGAAAGGAACTTGATGGCATAAATTTCGTGGTGGCTCATCAATTTCGAGAAGGTAATAGTGCGGCGGATTTTCTTGCTAGAGAAGGGAAAATGGGTATGATTGTCACGTATAATGGTAATCAAGATCTTCCCCGATTTTTAAAAGGTATTGTGTGGCTGGATTATTTAGGCCTTCCTTATTTCCGTCATTAGCTTTTATTTAGGCTTGTTTAGCTTTTTTACACGTCTTTTTTCGGCCTGTTAGAATTTATTTTTTTTTTTTTGTTTTGTTTTTGCTGTGGTCTTCTTATAGGCTTGTTTAGTTTTTTCGTCTCCTTGTTTTATTTGTTTCGGTTTTGGTTGGTTTGTATTTGAGAGGTTTTTTATTTTATATCATGTACTCTCCCTGTTGCTTGGCTTGTATCCATGGAATTCCTCCGCCATAAGTGAGGGTATATTAATAATCTTGGGACGGGCCACCAACATGTGGCTACCGGCTCTTAAAAAAAAAAAAAATGAATCGAATCAATTTCTATGGGATGACCAAATGTGTTCTTAAAGAACAAGATTGAACCAACAAAAAAGAGACTATATGATAGATTTGGGATTGATTCTGATTTCTGCATTAGATGATAACCTTAACAAGGTTGGGACAAGCAGCTCACCAGCTAACACTGGTGAAGTTACAATAAGACTATTTGTCAATTTAGCAAATCTGAGAATCAAATACTACAAAAGAACATACTTGTGCATAAGAATAAGATCACACAAAGGTGATCGATCAGCCTATAGGTCCAACTGCTTTCTTATAAGTATACCATCTAGCAACCAAGAGATAGACACAAAAATTTAGCACACTTAACACAGCCAGAAGCCAGAAGAAGTAGTGAAGATGACCATAATTCAAGTTATCTGGAATCCACCCAGAATTACCATGCCTAGTGCTCACTTCTGTAACAACATTGACAAGCAATGTACTTAAGTAATTCCCAAGAGCAACGGTCGTGAGGGAGAGAGCAGAGCACAGGCTTCTCATGGCATCAGGGGCCTGCTCGTAAAAGAACTCCATCTGCCCGATAAAGGTAAAAACTTCTGCACATCCTATAATGAAATATTGAGGCACTTGCCAAAATATTGATATAGGTATATGCTTAAGATCATAGTAGTTGTGTTTTCTCACCAAGTCTAGTCTCACAAGCTCCAGAGTCCCTGCAGCTAACATAGCAAAGATCGATATAACGAGGCCAATTGCCATTCGTTGAAGCTGGGTGAAGCCATTTTTGTGGCCTGTAAACCTTCTGGCTAAAGGCACGATTACACGGTCATAAATGGGTACCCAAAAGATGACGCTAATGGTATCGAAAAGGGAAAGAGAGGCTGAAGGGATCTCGAACGAGTGGGTCATATGAAGGTCCATTGTGTTGCCTTGCAGGACAAATAAGGTGCCCATTTGACTGTATACAGTAGTGAAGATTATGCCAGTAGCCCATATGGGAAGCAACCGGATAATCGATTTGAGCTCCTCGACTTGGGTCACAGTACAGAGCCTCCATGGATTTACCAAGCCTTTGATATGATCTATTCGAGTCTCCACAGCCGCCTTGTCGAAGAAACTGAGTAAGAATGAACAAAACATTGGCTAATAATGCTACATATAAATAGCTATATAAAACAAATGGTTTGCCTAAAACATATAAGGAGTCTAGTAAGTAATTGGCACTGTGACAAAAAATCTACCTTAACTGTTTTGTGTGATCAAGTTTTCGGCTTCCTTTGACAGCAGATTCCTCATCTGCAGTCTCATAGAGAAGAGACTTATCAGCAGGCACTTTCACTTGACATTTCCTGAATGATGCAATTAGTACTTGGCATATCCGGGTCAGGGGACTCCCTCCGGGTCTCTGGTTCCGGTACAACCGGGTACCTGAAAAGAAGCTCAAAACCGCGACGGCCATCGCCACGGCTGGGATGCCAAAACCCCAACCCCAACCCACATTTGTTTGTATCCAGACCAGCACAGAAGAAGCAATAAGGGCACCAATATTTATTGAAAAATAGAACCAATTAAAGAAAGAGCTCTTGTTTTTCTTCTCAGCCTCATCAGAATCATCAAACTGATCTGCACCAAATGATGATACACAAGGCTTAATCCCTCCAGTGCCTAGAGCTATGAGGTAAAGTCCAATAAAGAACACTGTAGTTTGTATCTCTGTTGGATGGCAAACATTATGCACATCACAGTGTGGTTTTAGTCCACCAACAGATGCTGATAATGTCAATAGTGTCATCCCCTGCAACAAATAAAAGAGCTCAATATCAAATGAAAAAAATAAAATCGAAACCCAGTTCAATTTAAATGATATTAACAAAAATTCTAATGGAAATGTGACTTAAAAGTTGGAAAATAGCGAAAAATTCAACGAACCCATATACTTTTGTTTGAATCAAACTTACAAAGACATAGATGATTGAGAAACTGGCAATTGTCCAATATCTTCCCAAGTAGGCATCGGCTAGAAAGGCACCAATCAGTGGTGTGACATAGCATGTCCCGGACCAAGTTGTGACATTATTTACTGCCACAACATTTCTCTGGTTCAATTGAAATTTGAGATAATTAACTAGATTTGTGTTGATCCCGTAGTACGCCAATCTTTCACAACATTCATTTCCTGTGTAAAGGTCAAGTTTGTTGTATAAGCAGGAGAAAATTATCCAAAAGCTCCTCAAGATTCAGTTGTATACCGTGAAATCCAAAGGATTAGATTTTATACCATGATATATCTAAGAAAATCCGATTTAAAAGGACCTAATGGTATAAAGCCTAATGATCGAATTTCAAAGAGGGATGAAAAATAGATAATTTGTAACAACAAAAAATCAAAAGAAGATATATATATACCTAGAATATAAGGACATGCTTTCCAGGTTCCAGTTTCCTTCTTGATGGCAGGATTATTGCGGAAATCAGTGGTTCCATCTTTAGTATAGATATCTTCATTTGCCATTTTTTTGCTTATAAGGTACCCACAGAAAAGCTAGCTCTGCTTAAGGCATTTGCCTTGCAGAGACTATAGATATCATCTGATGCAAAAACAGAAAACAGATAAGCTCAAAAGTACTATTGATCCATCCATTTTAAATTTTAATTTTCCACCCAAATGTATCCTCTCAATCCATGATTGGATAAGAGCCTTACTCCAATCATGGGTAAAAAATGGAGGGTGATTTTTTTTCTCCAAATCGATATAGATCTTTGAGTAAGTGATTAGTTGTATATCATAGAGTTAGTGGTTAATTGTTTGTGGGAGGGTAGCAATAAATGATCGGGCTGATTTCATTTATGGCATAATCTCATCCTATAAAGACAAAGACATGAACTACGATTGAGCCGAAATTCAAATCTGAAAAATGAAGGGTGGTTGAATAGCAATTTTATTTTATTTTATTTTTATTTTTATAGAGGAATAAGTGATTTTATGCAAAAGTAATCAAAATCAGGATTTATTGACTCTATTAATGCATTTTAATTGCTACCATCCACTGCGGTCCACAACTCTCTATGTTAATAGAGAGTCCTTAAATTCTGTTCCTGCATGTCCCTTCGAGATATTTTAATGGCCTTGCTCCTCATTGATTACTCTGCAATGAGGCAATAGGGCACACTTTACACTCTTTAAAGATTTTGCCCCATTAAATACAATCAATATCGCCACACCACTGTCACCACCAACCAGGCAAAGATTGATCACCACCCCACCATCATCACTAGAATTAATCTTGCACTGTCAATTCAAATTTCAAACCATTACTACTTCTTGGGAAAAAAGGTCTCAAATTTTCAAAGTGAAGTAATACTTAATTAATTTACTTTCAAGATCATTTCTCACTAGAAAAAGAGGGCAGAGAATGAGAGAAGCAGTGCTGTCTTAAGGCTCCATGAAGCCAGCTAGTGCTGTCTATTTTAACAAAAATAGACCAAACAGGACTAAAGCCCGTCAGCCCGATGAAACGGCCCTTGGTGTGTCGTTTTGGTGCAGGAGTTATTCCAAGTCATTGGATGTGGTAAAAAATGATGTGTCAGCATGATAATTAAATGCTAGTAGATGCAAGTATTCAATGACCCAAGTAGAGGATCCCAACGCTGCCACTAACAGGCCCAACATCAAAGAAGTGGAAGTATGTACGAGCACACTGTTTAGTGTGAGCGAGCATCACAAGGTTAATTATATGATTCTTAGGCTCTTAGGCTCTTAGCCACCAATGGGTGTGCATATTTACAGGTTAACACCACATAAGATTAAAATTAGTACGACCAACAAAATCAAACCATGATAGGTGCTGCCATCATACATCGAAACAGAAATAAATATTACCTTTGGATTAAATATTGACAGCTTGACTATAAAATCAACAAGATTTGCAGTAATTTAGCCCACTATTAAGACTAGCTAGTATGGGTCCAAATAAATCTCAACAAAGTGAGCCTAAAATACCTATGTTATGGAGTAATGATTTTTTTTTTTGCAGGGATGACATTCATAAGTACAGTATCTAATCCAACAGTCATTTTTCCGAAATATGCATCACACAATGATTTATAGCTCTTCATGTGGATATAACTTATATCCACATATGTGGACTTGATCATTACTCCATGCGAATATATATATATATATACCTGATTTAGATGAAAATCAACTAAGAGTTGGAAAGCGTTGGATAAGTTACCATGACTAACTTTCATCTAAGCCGACTTTCATCCAATACCTCACAGCTCTAAACTGGCTTTCATCTAAGTCGATATATACAAAAATGATCTAATTAGATATACTTAACTTAGATGAAAGCCAATTAAGAGCTGAGTCATTGGATGAAAGTTAGCTTAAATGAAAGTTAGCCATGGTAACTCGTCCAACACCTCCCTCTTTCATCTAAGTCAGGTATATCCGACTAGATCATTTCTGTATGTATATAGAGAAAGAAGATGGAAAAGTAGTAGGGGAAGGAAGTTTGAAAAATTATCACCTGGTAACCTGTGGATGTATCTTCAATCACCCGGAAGCAAAAGGTTCGCTATGTTAATTTTGAAATACTGTATGTTAAGAATTCCATTGAGGCGCTCTCTCACTCAGCCTTGGGTTTGGACAAAGGTGGCCTTGAGTCTCTCTCTTTGTGGCACTTTTATAAGCGAGAAGAAGACCAGGAGCCAAGATAACTTTATTTTATTTTTTTCTGGGTAAATTGTAAAATATTATTATATTATATATCTTGTTGGATTACAAACTGAACTACCATAAAAATATTAGTTGCATCAGTCTAGAACCAGGCCTGACATAGCGAGTTCATTTGTCTAATGGGCTGAGGTTGATAAAGTCTGTCTGTCTGATCTTTTTGGGGGTAACTCAGTCGGTCAAGGCTATGTCTCGTGGAGTGAAAGTCTTGATATCAAATCTTAGTATCCCAACCATTGTTTTAAAACCCGGATCATTCATCGAACCGGAAAAGTTACTAGGTTAAGGGTAAATCGGTTCAACCGGTTGAACCGCCGAGTTGAACCGTGACGTCATAAATACATTTATTTATTTATTTATTAGAATAAAAGCTGTAAATGATTCAAAATATAATTTTATTTAAATGTTTGTACAATCAATTCATATATTTGAATTTATGTGCATTCATCAAAATTGAAAATTAATAATTACTATTGATCAATCTTTATTATATATATTTTGTTAAATGAAAGATAAGAATATTGTATTATTAAATTATGTGCTTTGGTTTTTTTTTGTTATTTGAGATTTTTTAAAACTAATTTGTCTTTTTGGCCTTCTTAGTTTTAAGAGATTTTAAAAATAGTGTGACCATTTTAGTTATTTTAGCACCTTTAAAAAAAATGTAAAAAAATGTAAAAATTTAAATTGAAAAAAAAAAAAAAAAAAAAAAAAAAAAAAAAAAAAAAAAAAAAAA
>JAESVK010000099.1:656658-699251 GCA_017140935.1 Hamamelis virginiana
CCTCGATTTTTTGGGTTCCGACAGGTGGTTGGGTAAGAAGGAAGATACATTGACATGATGGTGGCTTTGGATTTTATGAAAAATTCAAGAGTTGGGTTTTGATTGGATATTGATTGTGTAAATTGGCAGCTGAATGGTGGAAATCAGATGTTGAAACTGTAATCAATCAAGCTATGGCTGGCGGTCTAGCACCCAATGTGTCTGATGCTCATACTATTAATGGTCACCCAGGACCCCTCTCCAATTGTTCTTCACAAGGTATTAATTAAGGGTTTGTTCACTTTAATTTTTGAAAATTATAAGCTCTCAAGAATTAGGATTATTAATAATCTTATTATATAATAAGTTTTAAATTAATAAAGGGCTAAATTTTTATTTTTATTTTTATTTTTTGGGAAGGCGGGTTCACATTGCAAGTGGATAGTGGCAAAACCTACATGCTACGCATCATCAATGCTGCACTCAATGAAGAACTCTTCTTCAAAATCGCCGGCCACCAGCTCACCGTCGTCGAAGTTGACGCCACCTATGTTAAACCCTTCAAAACCGACACTATTCTCATAACCCCCGGCCAAACAACAAACGTCCTCGTAACCGCCGATCAAGGCTCCGGCAAGTACTTAGTCGCCGCTGCACCTTTCTTGGACACACCCGGAGTAGCCGTCGACAACATGACGGCCACCGCCACCGTCCACTACACCGGCACTCTTTCAACTTCTCCGACAACACTCACAACCCCACCACCACAAAATGCCACGTCAGTCGCCAACAAATTTATTAACTCTCTAAAAAGCCTTAATTCACAAAAATACCCTGCCGCCGTTCCGTTAAAAATAGACCATAAACTTTACTTCACCGTTGGCCTTGGAATTAATCCTTGTCCCACGTGTCTGGCTGGTAATGGTAGCCGAGTGGTGGCCGCTATCAATAATGTTTCTTTTGTTATGCCCACTACTGCTCTTCTTCAAGCTCATTACTTTAATATAAGTGGAGTTTTTACTACTGATTTTCCCGGGAACCCGGCGATTGCTTTTAATTATACGGGCCCGTCGCTGGCGAATATGGCGACGATGAATGGGACGAAGGTTTACAGGTTGGCTTATAATTCTACGGTTGAGCTTGTTTTGCAAGATACTGGGAATATTGCGCCGGAGAATCATCCATTGCATTTACATGGGTTTAATTTCTTTGGTGTTGGTCGGGGATTGGGGAATTATAATTCTACGACGGATTCTAAGTCGTTTAATCTTGTTGATCCTGTTGAACGGAATACGATCGGAGTTCCGTCTGGCGGATGGGTTGCTATCAGATTCCGGGCCGATAATCCAGGTAAACTTGCTTTTTATAATTTAGAAAAATGCGCTGCAAGAAAATTATTAGAAAAGAGTACTATTTCATTTATCAAACATTCTTTTGAAGTCTCAAATTACAATTTCTTATATATATGTGTATGTGTAGGAGTTTGGTTCCTGCACTGTCATTTGGAAGTGCACACGACATGGGGACTGAAGATGGCGTTCTTGGTGGACAACGGGAAAGGACCGAACGAGTCAATTCTACCGCCTCCAAGTGATCTTCCAAAATGTTAGAAATTAAGAGCCCAAGAAATTAAGTACTCCATAATTATACAGGTAGATCGAAGGGATCTCTCTGCGTCAAACAAGAGAAAGGAGAGAAAAGACAATGCAAAGAAGAAAGAAAGAAAGAAATAGTAATAAGAAAGTGAGAGAGCTTATACAAGGTCTTGATTGTTTCTCGAGTAAATGGAAGAATTTCTCGAGTGGATTTCAATAATGTTTTGCCACCATTTTAGCTATATATTCAAGTATAATAACATTTTTTGTTTTTGTTTTTGTTTTTTGGAGGCTAGCTCCAAAGGATCTTTAAGTGTCATATATGTTGTGCCCAAAAAAAAAAATAATCTGAGTGTTACCAATCTTCTTTTGAATTCTAATAAAAATCATAACTTATTTTCATTTTTTATACACAAAAAGTTGAATCTATGATGGTTTCATCCTACTTCTTGTGCTTGTGACACTTAAAATGTTGATAGAAATTATTGTGTGAAAAAGCATATATAAGGGTATAGTATAATCAACATTAATAATTAAGACGTACCAAAAAAATAAAAATAAAAATATTAAGGTTGTATTCCAAGCTTGCATCAAGCTCTCTAACCATGCCTAGACAAGTGTAATCAAGATCGGATGGCCAACTATTCAACTATTGAATTTTGTGACTTTGTAAAGTTATATGGTTAAAATTCATCAAATCAAATTGAATTAGTTTTTACGTAATTGTTTAGATGATTATGAGACGGTACGTCCTGATACTCGTATTGATGTTAGCTTCATGAGATGAGATTTGATAGCTATTAAGGGTTATTGAAATTAACTTGAGAGAAAGCTTGGATCATGAATATATGAAACCCATTTACAAATTAACTTCAATCAAGCTGATCACTAGGCTAGGCTAAGATTAATTCTGATATCTGAGTCCAAAATTCCAAGTAACCTGAAAATTACATGGCTCTAAAAATTCTTAACATGAAGGCCCAGTCCTCTTTTTATTCCAAAAAATAAAGGGGCCCAGTTTCCTCTATAGGCTTATATGGAAGTAGGCCCAACTTCTACGATAGTTGGCAGCTATACACATGTACAGTTGCACACGTGTGTAAATGCATATGTGTACTTACATAATGAGTCCCGTTCCTCTTAGGACTTTCTTATACTAGGAATTGGCCTTTTGGTCAATATAAAATGAGTATTTTGAAAAATTGACCGTTGGATTTAATATTTTTTGTTTGTATGATAGGCATTTCAAAAATTATTGTAATTGGACCACTGGTTTTTGAAGTACAAATTGTTAAGCATTATATAGGTATTTAATTTTTCATAGTTTGTATTTAAGAAATCAGTGGTCCAATCACTGTAATTTTTGGTATCCCTGTCATACATAGCAAGAATATTAAATTTAACGGTTAGTTTTTCAAAATACCCATTTTACATTGGCCAAAAGGCCAAGTCCTCATATAAGAAAGTCCTCACATCAACGGGGACTATATATATATATATATATAGTCCCGATCTAGTATCTAATCCAACGGTTCATATATATATTAAGTTTATTTTTGGTATACCTAACATACATATGTATAATATTTAATACAAAGATCTGCTTTTCAAAATATGCATCCCACAATTATTTATGAATTTCATGCTAACTTTTGCCGAAGTCAACATATGCTGTAAGATATTTTTGTGTATATATATATATATATATATATATGTATAACTCCCCTGCGCCCCCATGTGGTTAAAATTCATGCCACTAACTGTTTAATAAAAAAATCGAAGAGAATATTCTTTATGGTTTTTATTATATTATATTATTATTAATAAAAAGGAAAAAAATAATCAACCACATGAGCAGATTTACAAGTGGAGCCAACCACTTTTCAATTTTTCTCTTTTTAAGTTTATTTTTAACAAATGAAAGCGACCCCTTTTAAATAGAATAATGTATAATAAATTGTAAAGGAATAAAATGAAAAAGAATATGAGACAAAAAATTACCAACTTCAAAAACCATTTTGTTATACACACTTTCCATCTCTAGCTCTCTCACACACATGCATAATGTCTATATTATCATTGTATTATATATATATATATATAGAGGTGCTAATATAAGGTGCACTTGATGCAAGTTGCATCAAGTGCCCTCCTCTACAGCCACCTGTGATGAAAATTTTTAAAAAGTGACCGTTGGATTAGATACCCCTATAATGTATATTATATCTGCCAAAAATTACAGTGATCCAACGGTTGGTTTATGAGAAAACTGACTGCTAAAAAATGATAATATTTTAAAGAACAAAAAAGTCATAATTTTTTAGCAGTCAGTTTTCTCAAAAACCAACCGTTGGATCACTGTGATTTTTGGTAGACATGACATACATTATAGGGGTATCTAATCTAACGGTCAGTTTTTAAAAAATTTCATCACAGGTGGCTGTAAAGGAGGGCACTTGATGCAAGTTGCATCAAGTGCACCTTATATTAGCATCTCTGTGTATATATATATATATATATAGTATACTATTCACTACCTAATCCATACTCCTCATTTGGGATTTTGTTAATCACACCATTAATTCCTTTGATTTCCATCAAATGCGGAGTTTTAAATCCCAATTTGTTACTTTAACAATGTCGTTTAGCATTTGATGACAATTAAAGAACGATAATATTGATATTATGATATGGGAGTGACTCGGGTATCATTTCAACATTTGGCCTGGCGCTTCCTTCTCAATTTTCCGGTGAGGGCTCACTTCTTAATCGAAACACATCTCCTTTGGATTAGTTTGGCTTAAAATTATTTTTGGAACTCAAAATTTTAATTAATCTAAAAAATATTATGATAATTATTTTTAAATAATTTTAAGGAGTGATAGGATGATTGAATCCTTAACTCTTCTAGATCCAGCTTTGGCCACAATCATTTTTAATATGTTAAAAAATAGTTTGGATATAACTTTATTAAAATAGAAAAAAAATCCATTCAATGATCTCCCTTTTTAGGCTCCCTTTTCTTCCTCCCTAAGATGTATGTTAAACCTGGGATAAATATTTTGAGAAACCGACCGTTGGATTAGATGTTTCGCTTATACATAACGTGTTTGCAAAAAATTATATTGATCCAACTGTTGGTTTTTCAAATAAATAGATTTGAACAGTTTTTTGAATTTTTTTTTATTACGTATTACAATTTTTTCAAAATTGTGAAAAACCGACCATTGGATGCGATTTTTTGCATGCATGATACGTATAAGTGGAACGTCTAATTTAACAGTCAATTTCTCAAAAATACTTGTCTTAGGTTGGACATACATTTAAGAAAAAAAGAAAAAGAAAAAGGAGGCTAAAAAAAATGAGAGAGAATAGAATTGTTGTCGATAAAAATATATGTGAAAATATAGTTCCTCAAAATTCACTTTTGAGACAAAACTAATCTAAACAGATCTAAATCCTCTATTTGCTAAACTTCAAACATCGATTTTGACCAATCCAATTTATTGATACCAAATTAAGAATACGGGCCCATGACTCTAGAGGGGTGCACCAAATCATGGTTTAAAATTCACCAACCGGCTGGGTCCGGTGGGATAAGTTGGTATTAATTTGGAGATTGTTCCAAATTAAACCAAAGGTGTAAAATTTCAGCATATTTTTTCCACTAGCTTGTGAGTACGAACCAAGAAGTTGGTCCATTTTAAATATCCGTTATTTATAATTTAAAAAATTGACCAGACGATCGGCCAATTCAAATTCGACAACTCGTAGGAATTTTAATTTTTTTAAAAAAAATATAAAATTATAAAACCCTTAAACCCCAGCCTCCACCATTAAAAACAATTATATTAGATATGAAAAAAACGAAAGAACAAAAAAGCAGCAAATCACAGAGCTGCAGCTGACCCAAACTAGTACTTTTCATATATCAATTCATTACAAACCCCACCTTTTTTTTTTCCGCCACAAGTAAATAAATAAATAAATAATAGAACCTTATATTAATTTTCTCGTGAAACAAACATCGCTCCAATGGTGTCGAGTCAAAAACTTTGAGAAGGAATTTATAATTAACTAAAGAGTTCTATCATGAGAAGAGCATAATTCTATTGACTTTGGTCCATGTATGGGCTCATTATGACTTGCATTATATGTAAAGTTGGATAAGGTGGTGGTTTGCAAAATATAATTTTTGGAAAATCAATTATTAGATTAAATACTATTTTTATGTATGCCATGTATCAAAAAAATCACGATCTAATAGTCAGTGACTAAAAGATTGTGATTTTTCGTTCTCCAAAATGTCACCATTTTTTCGGTCTATTTTTTTTTAGAATTACTGTAATTTTTGACATTCATGAGAAGATTATCTAATCCAGCTGTTGATTTTTCAAATTATATTTTGTAATTGGGTTCTCGCATGTTACTTTTAACACAGTCTTATTTATATATTGGAAAAAGATTTTACAAATATTTGATCAACCAGTAGAGGGCAAGTACAGCATTGGGTGGGAACAAAAGAGGAGCTCTTATCAATCTTTTCATGTTTCTGTGTAATGTCATTACTGGTTGAATTAATTGGTTGGAATGTGCCAATCCGACAGACTCAAAGGACACTTTTCAGAATTTTAGCCACAGGACCACCCATCTTTGTTGGGACCTTTTGGGTCACCCAACTTGTAAGTTGTAAGCATCGATAATGTTTCTCATCATGCATTTGGGTGTTGAGACTGTGAATTAAGTGAAACTAAAATGAAATTTTTAAATGTGATGTTTTATTCTCTCTTAATTTTGAAAGGAAATGAAATTTAAATTCAATCAATTATGATATTATGAACATGAGTTTTAGTTCAGTGATTCATGTCTCTTTCCTGATAGGTTGAGAGATTCAGATAAAACTTTTAGCAAAAAATGCTCTTCTAACACAGGAAAAAAATAATTATTATTATTTTAACAAAGGAGGCAATTCAATAGGAGCCTCAAAACATACTATGATGTCATCTACCAAAAAAGCATATTTAGTAAAAGTATCAGCCGATCAATTATAATGCCTATAAATTGCGATACAATCCTCCCTCTAATTTTTTATTGTAAAACATAAATATCTTAAAAAATGACATCAATTTCTTTATATTTGCTATTTTTATACTCTAATGATAGAGAATCTCTTTTATATGAAAATAGTGGGAGATTATTTTTATTTTTTTTTTATTTTTTAACATAGTATTTTAGCCTTACTCTCGATAAAGATCGGACCTATTCTAATTTCTAAGAATGGATGAAATTTATAGTCGGAATCTCAAAGTTTGATTTCAAAACTTCTACTTCATGAGAAGAGATTGTTTATTGTCCAAGTTAATGAAGTTTACTATCATTTGAAAGATATAGTATTTCTATTACTATAATTCCAACCTAATTTTTAACTTATCTAATTTAATTTAACAGAATAATTCAAGCGATTAAAATTCATGCTTTTTAAAATGGACATCTCGAAATCTAATATTAACATCTTGATTATTTGAAGAATTTAGTTTGTGGTTGATTTCAACCCCCCAAAGGGTCACTCTGAAACTAAGCCTAAATGGGGGTAAGCCTAAAATACTAGTATATGCAGTGAAAAAAAAAAATCCAAATGACCTAATTTCCACTCTTCATCATTCATAAATTACATATTGTCCTCTCTTTCAATTGGTCGTCTCTATCTGTGTGTCTCTGTCTCTGTCTCTGTCTCTGTCACTCTCTCTTTCTCTCACATATGATTAGGGAACTTTTGTTAAACCTCAGCGCCCACAAACACCATATCCTCCAATCACAACTCAACACTATTTGATCTCTCTCCTACTCTCTCTCTCTCTCTCTCTCTCTCTCCCCTCTACTCATTCCAGGCGGGATCTCCTGCTTGCAAGGACATCGAGAGCTGGCATATTTGTATTCACTCTTCACGGTTCTCTCTTCCCTGCCTCTCCAATCACAACTCAAAACTATTTAGCCTCAAGGAAAAAGCAAGAAAGCACAAATGTTTCCCACTTTTACTGCTCTGATTCCACAGAATCTCTCTGTTTTCTCTGTTTCTTTCAATTGAGTTTTCTGCGTAGGGAAGTCTTGATTCTCACTCTGTGAGCATCAAGTCTTCAAAATTTTCGAACATTTCTCTTTTCTTTTATGAAATTATATCTGGGTTTTGCTTCTCTTGCTTTTCTTCTTCGTATTTGCGTGTTTTTAGATTTGTTATGGAGTGCTAGGGTTTATCATTGATAAGCAAGATTTGCATTTTTCTATTGTCTGTTGAATTTTCCTTGGTCTTTGGAAAGGTGGGTCTTTTCTAGATTCCTCAGTAAGTGCCTATGCCGAAAGGGTATTCAGGTTCCCTCCAATTGCTTCTTGATTTAATACGTAATTTGTCTTAAAAACCTCAACTTCTCTGCATTTCCTATCTGGGTTTTCTATTTTTCTCTCTTTGATAGTTCAAACAATCTGTTTATATGCAGAGAATTCAGAATTAGTTGGAATTGTGAAGTCTTAAACTGTCAACTTATGCCCAGCAATTGTACAGTGTAAATATTTAGAATGATGAACCAAGGAATTGAAGTCCTCTCTCCAGCCTCTTGTCTCCGGGATTCCATTTGGTTGTTTGAAGAAAGCAAGAGTAAGAAATGGACCCCTGAAGAGAACAAACGGTTTGAGATTGCTCTTGCTTTATTCGATACAGATACTCCGGATCGATGGCATAGAGTGGCAGCCATGATTCCGGGCAAGACTGTGGGCGATGTGATTGAACAATATAGGGAATTGGAAGAAGATGTTAATGACATAGAGGCAGGGCTGATTCCAATTCATGGATATAGTAATAATTCTTTCACATTGGAGTGGGTGAATAATCAAGGCTTTAATGGGGTGAAGCAGTTTGATGGTCTGAGTGGAAAGAGAAGCTCGTCGACTAGGCCATCGGATCAGGAAAGGAAAAAAGGGGTGCCATGGACAGAAGAAGAACACAGGTAAATAATTGTATTACACAATCATGTTAATCTTCTTTAATTTTCTCTCTGGTAATCATTGTAACTTGTCACATGTTAGTCTTTCTAGAAATAAAATCTACATTAGAATTTGTTTCTTCATTGAGTTCTGTTTGGTTGCCGAGAAAGTTGCATTAAATAAAATATAATTAAATTTTGAATATTATGTTCTATATGGTTGAGGTTTTTTCAAAATGAAAAACTTGCCTCAAGTCCTCAACTAAGCTATATTGTTGTGTTAGGCTTCATTTGGTGGAAGTTTTTGTTTTCTTGGGTTTAGAATTACGAAGAATCTAGATTCAAAATATAGAATTCTACTTTGAAAATTGAAGTTATCAGATAGCTTCACAAAATCCATGTGAATTCTTACAATTCGTTACATGAATGAATAGTGTATATTTTCATACAAAATTGCTTCACTAATGATTTCTTTTTGTTCTGCATATTTTTCTAGTTCCTGATTTTTTTTGTTTCCTCCTGCAATCTGTGATGTGGTATCTCAATGATTAACCCACAGGCAGTTTCTGATGGGTCTTAAAAAGTATGGTAAAGGGGACTGGAGAAATATCTCCCGCAATTTCGTGACCACTAGGACACCAACCCAGGTGGCTAGTCATGCTCAGAAATACTTTATCAGGCAGCTTACAGGAGGGAAGGATAAGAGGAGATCTAGTATCCATGATATCACAACCGTCAATCTCACAGACGCTAAACCTCCATCACCAGATAATAATAGACCTCCATCACCGGATCATTCTACCAAGGTTATGCAGCCACAGCAGCATCCAAATATGGTTGGCATGACCAAATCACTATTTGACTGGAACCCGCCAAATCATGGAGCGGTAATGGTTTTCAATTCAACAAATGGCAACCCATTCATGGCACCTCATTACGGGATTTCTTCATATGGGCATAAGCTGCAGGAACAAAATCAACACAGAGGCACTCTTCATGGATCTGAATTTGGACCTTACAATGCAATATTTACGATGCAATCCACAATACATCAGTGACTTCTTGTATAAAGTGGGGCTTTTGGAGTTCTGAAGGTATAAAAATGCCAAATCTTATTTTGTGAAGTCAGATTGCTCTGTCCATGCTTTATAATAGTTTTGTGTGAATATGCTGATGAGAATTTAAGTTAGTCTGAGGTTATTAGACTCTAGAAAGAGATCAGTTCATACTGTGTCTTTTGAGATTCAAATTCTGAACCCTGAAACAGAAAAGGAAGTTTATCTAAGTGAAGCTTCAGCTGTTCTCACTTCAGATGTTTTGTTGTGTGTTTGAAGGGAATTTGAATGTGATCTGAAGGCATTGACTAGCTGATCGAGCTTGTGTCTTATATATATTGCTATTTATGGTAAAAGTTGTCATCAAGATGATCTTGAGGAGAAAAGGGTTAGGATTATGTGGCGGACTGTCTCACTATTGGGAGTTACTCATATCAAGTATATTATGCAGCTTCCAAGTTCGCAGAGTGGATGAAATACAGGCATCAATGAATAAGTTTCTTTAAGGATGAATTCAAATGTTTAGAATGTCTTAGGCAAGAAGGCTTATTCAGACTTGTTAATATTATTAATAATTCTAAAATGTCATGAGAATTCATACAAGAATTCCTCTAGAAACTTTGTTGTTCATCCATTCCAAGGTGAACATTGTAGATCCTTCCTAATTATCTACCTTCCTGCAATAAAACTATTTGAGCTGGTGGTTGTTTATTTTCCAGATCTATGATTTTCTTTGAAATCTATATTTCCATTTACTCCTAAAAGAAAGAGTAGTATTGACAACTTTCGTATGATTTTATTAGGATGAATAATGGTTCTGGAAGGGACAAAAAAATGTTGTCTGGTTCAACACATGGAGTCATTTTGTGTGCTTTACAGGCATTCATAAAATTAAAGTGGAAACAGTTGATTCGGAGCATAGGCCATCCCATCAGATGCTTAGTCCAAATTTGCCGAGTCACCATGCACTCCTTGAAATGACATAATATAATTGGTTTGCTTTTTTGTGATGCCCTTTTGAAAAAATAGGACTTATACTGATCAATGGCGGTTGTTTGACTGAGATTGATGACCGAACCTTGATGAAAGTCGAGTTTAAGGTCCACTAGCTTAAGCATCTTATGCTTCATTCTATCTTCTTTTCTCTTTGTTCTCTTCATGTGAAATTCTGTCTAATTTCTTCTTTTTCTCTTATTTAGGGTTACGTGCTGGGGTGGGAGAGGATCCTTGTTGATGTATTAGTGAACATGTTAATAAAATAATCCACATTAGACTATAATGATACTCTGTATTTTTCTTATATTTGATTGACCACTTGAACCAATCTAAAATATTATTCTTCTCCTCCAATCTAATTGTCAACGGTGCCAAATTCTGTCGCATTTCCATGGACTCTTTGCACCAATCATGAATGCATAATGGTTTTGTGATTCTTGTGTGTACCTCCTTACTAAAAAAATAATTGAAAATGTCTTACTGCTTTCGGAACCCCTGCCCTCCCTGCGATTCTATTAATGCAAAATGGTTGTCTATCTTTCATGAGACTGGAATGGGGTTTCGACCCTTTCTTAATCAAGGAGGGATATAATATAATTTTTCTTTTCCCTATTGCCCTATGTGGGCTTTAAGATTCTCCCTTTCCAGTGGAGAAAACATGCATTGTAACCTTAAACTTCCTTAAAATACTTTTAGAGAAAGAATCTTCTTCCTAATCAAGGGTAATGTTGAACTAATGGTTTGACCATTAATCAATGAGACAAATATACCTGTGGTGGAATGTGTTTATCGATGTAACTCTCGGTTACAACCAGCAGTAATTTGAAACTTTGTAAACTTTTAAATATGAAAATCAAGTTGCAGCTCAAACTGGATTTAGTTTAGTCTTTCCTTCTTCTTTGTGTTGTGGGAGATGATTTAATTCAACTTTGATTTTTTCCTGAAAAAGTAAGATGATTAGTTCTGGCACATGTGGATTTTATTATACCTTTGTGTCCACTATAATCTCACTTCTTCCACCATCTTCTTTGACAGAATTCAATGAAATCATTACGTTTTTCTGGTTATAAGTAGATCAATAACTTAGTGCCTGCAAATGACAAACAGAAAATATAATTTCCATTATGTATTGCATTGCTACTATTTGTTTTCATATTCTCTCTTCTTTCTTTATGCTTCTTCCATTTGTTGTTATTTGCAATTGCTGGTAGTATCATGGCTGTTGTTACTTCAACTATCATTAAAATCATAGTGCCCACTCATATCACTACTTGCACATATTATTCTTGGTCCCACGGTCCCACTCCCACCAACTAGACAAAGAATTCAAGGCAACATGAGCAATATGAACATTCCTGCAAACTTTTTCTTTAGTAAATGACAAAACTACCCAATTTCTTTTCTAAAGGACCGACCTTCTGCAACTTGCATAGGAAAGCAGTTTGTCCACTTTATGCCAATATTGATTAACCCCTTCAGCAGATCAAAACCACATACCTATTGTCACATCCTATGCTTTAGGCTTCCTTGTTCTCTTCTCTCTTTGTTTAACACTATATTGATGCTTCTCTTCAGAATGCTTTCCATAAACCATACATCAGTTATGCTTGTAAAGAAACCTCAACTGCAAAGCAAACAGTAAGAAATTTTGAAAAAGAGAAAAGCTAAGTGAGTGCTTATAATTTTCTATGGTGCTTCTTTGTAGGCCCACAGATATCTGAGAATAATTTCTTGTGGGGGGCTTTTGATACATATCATAGAAGAGGGAATAAAAGAAGACAGAATGTGGAAGATGACTTACGTCATCACTGCTGATCCAGCTTATTAAAAACTTGAACATTTTGCATCCATACAAGTGAAACAAGTTTTATATATATGTGCATACGTACATGCATTCAAGAGATAATATGTCATAATCTCACTGGGCTACTGCCGCAACATTTATATTTATCAATGAATCAATAGCTGTGGGAAGTTGAAATTAAAATACCAAAGCCAACAATATGAGGTGGGATCTGTTGATTTTGAGTTGGCAATGTCAGGGTACAAGTCCTTGCCATGTTTTCTTTTTGTTGGTGTGACTTCAAACTTTGCTACCTTTTCCCATCCTGTCTACTGTCTAGAGAGATTCTTACAACACATTCTTCAGCTAAAAAATGTTAGCGTCTTCTATCCTCCTAGCTCTCTGCCAGACAACATCCATTTCTGCCACAGATTTAGCTCATATTGTCAACAACAGACCTAACATTTTAATGTTAGTCCATGAAGAAAGAAAATTTCTTAAAACTGCAAAAGTTATGGGCATTGCTCAAAAGTAACTTTTCTGGGTGTTCTTTAACTCTGTCAAAGATTGTTCTGCCTTTCATACATGCTTTCTTGCTTCAAAGTATTTTTCCCAGCCATATATGTTGGCCCAAGACTTCCACTATGCATATTGTCTTACCAAATCATACTGATTTCATGATAACTTCATTAAAAGCTTTCAATAATGGTGTTGATAACACACTGATTGGCTCAATATAAACAACCACTTGCCTATTAGGGATAAGATTTTTCACTTTGAATTGTTGGGGCTGTAAAGGTTGAAGTAGTGGTGGGGACATTTAAGTTTTTTGAAGCATGGGCAAATCGTTTAAAATCGGGACTTTTGTCATTTGTATTAAATCATAGTGAGTGTCTTTTTGTTTTTTCTTTTTAACTTTCTGGATCTTTACTTTGTGGGAGCA
Source organism: Hamamelis virginiana (assembly GCA_017140935.1). Lineage (NCBI taxonomy): Eukaryota > Viridiplantae > Streptophyta > Magnoliopsida > Saxifragales > Hamamelidaceae > Hamamelis > Hamamelis virginiana. Next base: position 669,984 of record JAESVK010000099.1, read on the forward strand.
ATATGATTTCTAGTGCCCTTATTCCATTGCCATAATTGGGATTTGACCCATACATAGATTGGCCAACACTACGGCTTGTGCTGTTTTTATCTCTCTTTGCCAAATTGTTGCATTTTGTTCCATTCTTTTTACTCTAAACTAGAACAAAGATTTGTACCAGTTTGGTCTCTCTATGCCAAAACACAATGTTCTGTACCATTTTTGCCTCCTTATGCTAAACATTCCAGTTTGGACCCTTTTTGCCTTTCAACTCTCAAGTTCAAAACACGGCATTTTGTAGCATTTTCATCTTTCTCCACCAAATGCAACTGTTTAATCTTTAGCTTCCAAAACACATTGTTTTTCTTCTTTGTCCCCTAAAATGCTTTATTTTCCCTGTTCTGTTAACATTCATCATTGTTCTCAACCATCGTTTCGTAGCTAGTGACAGAGTCTGTTGACAGGGGAATTAAATAAATGAGTAGGTGATGGGGAACATGCTCCATTAAAGCCACGGTATCCACTTATAATAAGCATGTGTAGACCACATATATGCAAATTCACACTAAAATCACACTTATAAGATCACTAATGATATGGTGGATGCTGGCATCACACATGCGACATGGGAGGTACTCCTAAAGACTCTTTTCAGGATCTATGTAGATGAAAATAGTTTGTGCTGCCTTCATTAATCTCAATCACTTTTTCCTTCTCTGATTGTCGGCAAAATATTTGTGCTTTGTTCCCCTTCAACCACAACTCTAATTTTGTTTAACGCCTAGCAATTAAGATGCTATTATTAACACCTGGCAGATTTGAACCCACGTCGTCTGCTCTATAGTAGAGCAGCCACAAGTTACCGCTAGGCTAAGATAATTGTGGTTAATGCCTAGTCCAAAGAGTGGCCGGCTTCTTTAAACTTGGCCGAGCTAAAAGAGTTTGGCACCTTAGCTCCAAACCTTCTCTCTCTGGAATAATCATGCTCACCATCCTCAGCCTTTCAAGGATCGCATATATATGGGTCATTTCTCTATGTATGCTTCAGAAACTATAGGTAAGAACTTGATGAGGCAGCATTGCTGTTTTCCTCGAATAAGTTGGTGTTGGATTATTCTAAATTCTTTTCTTATAAAACCATTCGTGGCTAAAGTTCCGCAAAATACAGTAAAAGAGCCATCTTAAAGGATTACACAAGTAAAAAACAAGAACAAATTTGTAGACTCTAATAAATTCAGAATTTGTTACTACCGTTGGGCTTGAAAGTACACAATGAAGACAGTCTAGATCTTCATTCTAAGACCATAGCCTAGTGGAAATAAAGGATCATAAGACAGGTCTATGGGCAACTGACTGACACTTTTGAACCAAGTTACTAGATGCAAATCCTCAAACACCTTCTACTGGGCTTAAATTCCATTGAAGTGACAAGAAGAGAAAAAAAAAAAAAATCTAGTTGTAGTACTAATTGAGGAGAAGATGAGTAAAAATTATCTACAGGTCTGGTCATGTACAATGAGGACCAACATATATTTGCACCACGATGGAGTGAAGGAAACTACAATGACAAGAGGAAGGGAAAATGAATGTGGATCGATATCAAGGCTATGGAAAAAGATACAATGATTATGATTAAATAGAAGATATGAATTTGGATAAAGCAAAATGAAGAAAAAGGGATTCGTTTAGCGAACCTCAAATAGGGCTCTATTGAGTAGATTTGAGTTTATTAAAATGTTGCTTGATATGTGTTGTCGAGATCGATCATCTCATTAGGTCTCTTTTGGTTTTAAGTGCTTAGATTTCCTTGGTGTGGTATATGAAATGGCACATCCTTACTCTGCTACTTTGATAAACATTTAATCATTTACCCTATACTTTTCAAACTGAAATTATCTTATTGGTTGATGATGTCGAAAAGTGGTAAGAGGTTGGTTTGTCTGAGTCGGAGACTTGGCTGAATCAACTAACACCGGTGTGGTGTTTTCCCTACAAAACTCCGACAAACAAGTTAGTTCTCAGAGTAAATGCAAAAATAGAGTGTAATAAATGGGGTGTTTGTTACTTACCTGTTAAGTGAAGTGATGAAGGTATTTATAGCATGGTCATGGATATGGCCACTTGAGTATGATCCTGGCATTAATTGTCCATTGCAGGTTGATTGAATAGCCCATTTATGAGCATTGATGAGCATTGAATGGATCATTAATGAGTATTGATCAACATTGAAGGGCCCATTAATGATCCTTCAAATCTGTCAGCCACATCACGCCGCGTCTTTCCCTAATCAGTTGTCAGGGACGCATTTTGATCATTCTCTTTGTTAAAGAGATAAAGATATGCTTTAATTGAATGAAAATGACAAGTCGGTAGTGCATAAGAGATCGGGTAGGATCATATATGGTCGGATGATCGTGCCTCTTGACGACACGTGTTGATACCCGATCTCCAGCAGAATTTACCCTCTTCATAAGTCTTGAGAATTCATTGCAGAAAACCCCAAATCAGGTAGAAATCAAATGAATACAACTCAATCCATATCATTGGCAAAATTTTATGTGCTAAGATTCCAATGCATATATTAATCCAAGTACCCAACTTGCAGCCCACTGTGTGTGGTCCAGAAACGAATTCAACTCCCATAATCTGTAGTATCATCAACTCTGGCCATGGGTTTCTCCTCCTCTGATTCTACCAAATTAAGACATCAAAGTTTCCAAGAATTCTTCATATCTGGTCAAAAGGCTAAAAGACCTGTAATTGTTTCCATTTGAGAAACATAATATCATTAAGCTGAGAAGGCCTAAAACTTGAATAATTTCAGCAGTTCTTGTAAGTCAGGCCCAATCATTTCTGTTATGTGCTGTCTCAACTTCAACCAGCTTTTGAGTCCCAACCTGGTTCTATGAGCATTGACCTACCCGGCCCGTGTGTCTTATTTTATGGTTATATGAAAGGGGCACTTGAAGGTTTTTCTATTGCCTTAATAAAAGAAGAAGGGTTTCTAGAGAGCTTAAGAACTACATTGTAATCTTGTTAGTCAGGCCCTACCATTTCTGTTATCTGGGTGTCTTCAATTCAACTTGCTTGTGAGACCCAATTTGGTTTTGTGAGCATTGTCCGACCCGGTCTGTGTCTTATTTTAGGGGCACTTCAAGGTTTCTCTATTGCATTAAAAAAAAAATGAAAAAGAAAAAGAGAGGTTTCTTGAGAGCTAGCTTGAGAACTTTACTATAATCTTCTCTATTCACAGTGAAATTTTCTCGCTATCTTAACTTGTCGATATTGTCTTGATGTTGATTGCCCTGTTTTTCTTGCTTCTATATTTTTTTTCTCATTTGAAATCCTTAACCTAGAGGAATTTTCAGTTTAAGAACAAGAGCTTGTTTGTAACATGAAACCCAGTTCAAGTCATCAAATTAAGGACAATCTGGTATCACCCTCAATTAGGCAAATTGACTGAAAATCAAAATGCTCATCAGATGCAATAATATTTTTCCTACAGTCATTGAACAAGTGAAGGAATTTGTACCAAATCGCTCAAGAATAAGCAAATTGACTGAAAATCAAAAAGGGGTTATCTTTTGAAAGCTTGTCTTCAAACATTTCTGCAAGTGCAATTGAAAGCCATGCTGAAATAACTTTTCGATTGCAATGGGTATTTCTTCAATATGCTACTTCACCATTGCAAAGGATTCATGTAATAGGGCATAAAATTAATATCAGTGTGGCTGAATTTTATCTGAAACATGACTAGGATCATTAAAATTGATCAGTAATAAGTTAAAGGCCTCTGCTCTACCATGATTTCTTATAAGCTTACTCTTAAACTCTTTGAAAAGATTCAATGATGCTTCTGTTGTTACCTTCCAGCTAAATAAGGATAGCCACTAATAATAGATGTCATGGTCTTGAAATATATATATATATGTTTTCATGGATGACTGATAACTTCAAGCATTTGATAACAGTATCTTGCTCCTTTGATTGAAATTTGAACATTATTTCAATCAATAAGGAAGTAATATTTCATGGAATTTAAGCCCAGAAGAGGGTGTTTTCTAGACTAAGATTCAACTTCTCTAGCTTTATCTTTCTTCCAAAATCTGCAATTGTCCCATAAGGAATCAACTAAATCTGGCTGATCTCCAAAATGATTAGTGCATAGAAACAGCTTTGGAATTCAGGAATTGTTGAATATAGAAATATTTCATAATTTAGGAGATATTTTTGAAAATAAAAACAATGAAAATTTTGTGAATTGAAATACTAATACAAGTTATTAAGAAAAATGTTTCATCATTTCATAATTATTCAAAATATAACTCGAGAATTTTGGAAATAATTTGAAAATTATAATATTTGGGGTATTCGGAATTATATTGGGAATTATTGAAATATGTGGGATAAAATTTTGCTTTCATTTATATTTGATGAAAAATTTAGAAATAATTCAAGAATTTTATTACAATTAGTTAATTCCACGTCCTCTCTGCATCAAACTTGAATTCAACAACCACTCAACTTCACCAAAACCAAGCGTGGACAGCTCAATATTTTTCTCTACTCCAATTGGCTCCTTTGCATGCCTAATAACACCAAATGTGACCCAATTAGCACACAAGATTACTAGTCTTAATAAATGATTAGTGGATTACATATTAGCAACCATGCCATATTCGAGGACCATGACCCAATCGCAGGATACCCACTCCCCCCCTTAATGGGTCACTATCAAAATTTCAAATTGAAATGACAAAAAACCGCCATGGTCAAACCATGGGCGTCTGTACAAGTGACTAAACACAAAAAAATATGGCACATTAGCAACCATGCCATACACATAGGCCATGACCAAGTCGACTGTCACTCACTCACCCTTATTATTAATTGGGTTACTATCAAAATTTCTTATCCACATAGAAAGCATGGAACCAAAAAAAGTCATCAATCTTTTTCAATTTGGAAAGATCGAATCGATTTGGTTCGATTTGGTTCGATCTAACCTTATCCAAATGATGTGCCACTTGATTGTCTTTGTCAGTTGCCAATAAAGTTAGAACATGATATAGAGTTCCATCTTATTTAAATCCCATCTAGAATTATGTTAGCGACATTGAACTACACCAATTAATTCTTGCCTTCTTGGGACACAAAAGTGTAAGATGGAACTTCTTTTTATATATCCACATGCAATTACAGCCAAAATGGGCTTCTGTGCCAGACTTTGCTTTGAAGGGATGGGCCTATTTGTTTGTATGGGGAACCTTAGCTAGGGTCTAACTAGGTTTTTTATTTTTATTTTTTTGCTTTTGGGACCAACTTTTTGGCTGGCACAAATATTATAAGAAGACGTAGCCAGTTTTTGAACCAGAGGGGGAGTTGAAGAGCTGTTTTGCAAATTTTGTCGTCGATGGTGAGTTGCTTGTTTTGTCTTCTTTTTCAAATTTGTGAAGACATTGAATCTAATTATTAGCAAAAATGCATTGTATGGTTGTGCCAAGTTGTCCCTTATTTAATAGATGGTGTGGTGAAGAAGGGAAAATTCCCGGCCATCGGAAGTTGACCGAGACCAACAAGGTTAGAGCTCAAAGACGAACAATTTGACCAGTTCCAAACCTTTTCACCACATTGATTTTTGTTGTCCGGGTTAATGTACAAGCTTGTCAAAGTTTGACCCAACGTGACAACCCATACCCGTCAGAATATTTACAATCTATGACAATGACTCATCCGCAGAGGTGCTAATTAGCCTGTCAGTAAAAGTTTTGGATGATTGTATTAGAAATCTGAATTCGAATCTCAGTCTTCATCATGATTGAAAGAGCTTAAGAGAAAAAATAGTACTACAAAAAATCAATGCCTCATCCACTACGGCACACCTATCGAAGCAATTTTGACAGCACTAGCTTGGAAGATCTGACATTGAAAACAACTCCTCATGGATGAGCTCGACTAAAAGGCTTTTTGGGCTGGCCCGACCCATCTCATTTGACCTAAAAGGACACCAAAGATCAAAAGGGTCGGAGCCCTACCAATCACTTATAAATAAGAGCCAAGCAAAAGCACAAGATAGGCATTATTCATCTCTCCAACTCCACTTACTCTCCATAAGCCCTTTAGGTCCTCTTAAGGTTCTAAATAGATAGAACATAAAAAATTTTAGGCTAAGCTCAATTATTAGGTCTTCTTAGAGGTTCTTAGTAAATCTATCGTAAAAACATTTTAGACCGGTACCACACTGATGCCACCTAAATTTTTCATTCTACTTGTTCTACTTTTTTACACTAGTATGCGGACCACAAATATTGTGGATGGTGAGTTGCGCGTTTGTATTTTTTCGAACTTGAAAAGACATTGAATCAAATTATTGGCAAGAGTGCATGGTATTGTGCCAAATTGTCCGTTAAACCAATAAATTGAGGAGAATGGTCGTATGGAAACTGATGAATTAATTGCCTCCATTCAAACTTCATCTGATGAACTTAATAATGTCGATTCTCTGTCTCTCTCTCTCGCTCCACATACATATACACACATTCAGTGGCTGTGAGCAGTCTTGCTTGTAATCAATGGAACATGGGAAAAAGGACATGTCCCTACACAGACCTTTGCCCTCACGACATGACAAAGGAGGCAAGTGAGAAGCTGATGCTGAGGGACCAAGCTAGTCCTATATCTATCAACATCTTATGCCTATCTTGATATGATATCTAACCCGCCATCTTCTCTCTAATTTCCTACGCAGCCTCTATATATCTACTTAAACAGCTAGTAGAAATAAAAATCATAATGCTGATCATCCTTTTGAGTCAGCACTCAGGTAGACTCCCCAAGTCATTAGCATTTTGTCTGCCAAAGTTGATCAGAAGGATGCTTTTGGAGAAGAGCAGCCCCACATATCGGGTCTAAGATATATCAAGTTATCTGGGCTTGACTCAAAATCGGTTTAATAGAAAATTCATTTGAGGTTGCCCGTAAAATAAAGGAGATAAATTCAAACTTTACTTTTTTGAGTTTGTTAATATTTCAAGCAATGCAAAATTCAAGTTAATACTTTAAATACAGAAACTATTTGAGTTGCACCCCAGATCGGTTTGATAAAACATTCGTTTGAAGCAGTTCGTGAATAAACAAGTCAAATTCAAATCTTACTTTAAACTCGTTAATTTAATCGAGTTCGTTGAGTTAAACTCACTAATTTATCAAATTAAGTTTGAGCAATCTATATACTAGCCTGCCAAAGGTCCTCCGCTGCCCCACAAGGGCGGAAGGGGTGAGCCCATACTCATATAGTGTGACTTTCATACTCGCCAGCTGCCTTTGGGCTCTTAATTAAGGATCATACTTAGGGGTTCGGTGCCATTAAAACCAAAAGGGCTAGCTAGCTAGCTATTTACAAGATAATTAACTTAGGTGTTTTAATTAAAGAGGCCTTAATTGAAATAGAAATATGGATTTGGTTTAGGCGGCGTGGAAATCAGATGGTCATTTTTGGTTTGTTGGTGGATAATTACATACGTGTGCCACTGGACAAAGTATTATTCATAGTTTAATAATTAAGTAGTGATTACCAGAACAATTATCCCACTAAACAAAGACTAAAATTAGTGGGGTGTTAACCATCACGTCACAACTCACAAGCATGCCCAAACTCCTCTATCATTTTGTTATAGAAAACAATTTAAGCAATTTGTTGGCTGGCCCCCCCCCCCCCCCCCCGCTGGTCTCTCTCTCTCTCTCTCTCTCTGAGATGATTGTGTTTGGGCTGCATTTTTCCTTACCCCATAACAAAAAAGAAAGGAAATTGTTAATTATTTGTCTCCAAAGGCCATGATAACCTAACATCAACATAACTTAATGCAACTTGGTAACACAAATTATTAGAGCACGAACTCTTTGTACTCTCAGAACATATTTACATATTTATAGAAATGGGTTCTTTTGGGTTCTAATTTGATATAGCTTGGAAAGAATGAAAGAAAGGAAAGAAAAAAAAAATTCAAAATGGTAAAGAAGAAACCATTTTGTAAGCAATTTTAAATATTTTTTTTTCATTTTTCTGTACTTTTCAAATTTCAAATAGAGTCTAGCAGTCTATTTGGGAATTCTGAAAATTGGATTAGGCCAAATTTGATTCTTTTTCTTATCTGGTTTTTATATAAACCAGCTTATAGTTGGTTTGAAAAAAGTTGTATTTATGTCTTATTTTTTTTGGATAAGATTGTATTGATTTAAAAGAAAAATGGAACTTATCAAACAGTACTGAAATAAAAAATAGTCATATTCATCATCAGTTGATTAGGTTTTCAGGTTTGCTAATTAGATGAATTATTTTACAGTAACTCTTTTATGTTTCCATACGCAATTTACTTCACAACTACTATTTTAAGAATCCAACCCAAACTTGAATGGTTTCAATAATTCAACCATTCATTTTTAATTTGAGTACGATTAGTACGTTTTGATTATATAATAATTGAGATTATCAAGGGATTCTCTCACACCAAAGCCTACCTGGCCTCAGTGGCCTGTGGCTAGCTAATTAACATTGCTAAAGCTAGATAAGGGCTAAGGGGAGATGCTATTAGTGCGTAATTTTCAAATAATTTAAACGAAGACTTTAGGAAAAGGTGGACAGACAAAGGCCGGCCCAGCTCATGTTTATTAAAAAATCATCGTCAACGGGTAACGGGTAACCTCTCCTCAGATGCATGAACGCAGACATGTTCTTGACTTGTGTCGTTACGTGTCAGTTGTCAGACTAAATAACAAAAAAGGGAAAAGACAAATCATGGATAAAAAGTAGGCTTACGCCTAACCTAGATTTTACCTAGACATGTTGGAGATACTCGACAGATATTCATTTGTAATTTTCTAATAACTTTAATTTTATTCCGCTACGGAACAAAAAAATTCTATAGTGACTATGTTTGGATTGAGAGAATTGGACAGAAGAGAAGAGATTTGGAGATTTGGAAAGAGATTTTTGGACTATTTTCTCCTAACTTTCTTTCACCCTTCCTTCATTTCTCTCCTATTTTGGTTTGCCAACCAAAAGAATTTTAACATATTTTTCTTGAGTTTTTTTCAAATGTGACATTTTTAAAAAAAATATATACCAGTCTGACCTCCGACCAAAAATATATACCAGAGTGACCCTCTGACCGGGTCAAAAGGTATAAACCGCTGTTTCAAACAGCGGTCCTTTTTGGTTTCATACATCTGATTTCATTTTTTATCATAACATACTCCAATCTTCCACAACCACAACCACAACCAGTAAGGTCCCTCTTCAAGTTTATCTTTTTGGTTCATTACAAAAGCACTCCCATATCACAATTTACACACACACAAAAAAACCAAGCATATTCAGTTTTCTGATCAAAAGGGCTGCCGGCCTCTCACTCTCCTCGTCGGCGACAAAGATTTCAAAAAAATAAAAAATAAAAAAGTCCACATAACACCGATCTATCTCTCCTCTCCCAAACACGAGATGGCTCTCTTTCTCTCTCCGCCCAAGTTGAAAGCTGGGGCGAGGTCAGTTCCATTATCAAAGCCGATTTCGTAGGCTGCTTTGACAACATCAACCACTCTCTACTTCTTTCCGTCCTTCGTATGTATATATCGGATTCTTCATTTATTGATCTCATTTCTCACTTCTTGAAGGCAGAGATAAGGGATAAAGAAGGAAAAAGCTATGCGGCTATCGACAAAGGAATTCCTCAAGGAAGCTCCCTTTCCCCTGTTCTGATGAATATTTTTGCTCATCAATTGGATCTGCGCATCACAAATTCTTCCCCTTATTTGAGATATGTTTGGTATGCCGACGACTTTCTTATTGCTATTCAACCAGGCTTTCCTGAGACTATAGATGGTCTCCTTTGCTGGATCGAAAAATGGTTGAAATCTCCGGTTTTCTGCAACCATATATATATATATATATATATATGTATATATATATATATATATGTATTTATGGTGTGTCAGTTTGCTTTTATCAATTAAAGCTTGCTTGCTTTTGATCCACAAAAATATTATATATATATATATATATATATATATATATTAATGGTGTGTCAGTTTGCTTTTGACTTTTGATTCACAAATATATATATATATATATATGCTACAAGAGAACTGCAAGTGTGTCAATCACAATTAAAGAACTGCAAATGTGTTTTAATTGACGTGCAGCGAGCCTTGAATTTTATTCAGAGGAGAAAGGAAAAGAAAGGAAAAAAATGGCTTGCTGTGCGCGTCTTGACTAAAGAATCGCTGTTTCAAACAGCGGTTTTATGTATCTTCTAAAGAACCGCTGTTTGAAACAGCGGTTTAATCCTTTTGACCCGCTCAGAGGGTCACTCTGGTATATATTTTTGGGCGGAGGTCAGACTTGTATATATATTTTTTTAAAAGGTTACATTTGAAAAAAACTCATTTTTCTTCTCCCGAACTCTCTCAATTCAAACGGACTTAGTTCATCTTCTAATCTTCACTAGTAAATGTGTACGCACGATGTCCATATTTCTCCATATGTCCTCTTTTATTTAGACACCCCCAAAAAAAAGAAAAATATTCGAGTCTTTTAAATTAATCTATACTAGTAGAGGTGTGTAGTGTCCATACTTCCTTAGACGGATAAGGATTACCACCTGTTTTCCTTTTATGAATAAAAAAATATTTTATATATCACATTATGATCCTGTTTGCATGCATTATTTTTTTCTAAAATCATTTTTGGAGTTCAAAATTTTAAGAACCGAAGTGATAATTAATTTTAGACAATTTGAAATGTAGGTGTTTTGAGTACAAGTGGGTAAATTCAATTGGTTGTTAAAAGAAGACTTTCTATTTTGTTTAGAATATGAAGCAGTTGGATGGTGACATGTAATTAAGCAATCTCACATAATAAGCTTAATTGGGCCCGTGGTATAAATCAGTATTCTAGAACTGTTGGCTAACAGGATCTAACACTATGGATATGCTCCTTCGTGGAACACGTACTATAAGTAGAAGCTTCGGTGGCTCCCAATATTTTTTAAAAAATTAAAGAAAATAAATTAAGGTAAAAAATGAAGAAAAGAAAAATGGTAGGCCTGCTGCATCCATAATTGATTTGCTTAATTTTATTATTAACCACTTAACTTTGTCTGCAGGCACATCATCATCTGTTTGATGCTGCAAATTATGAAGTGATAAAGAAGAATGGAAATGATGCATTTGAGAATTCTAAAAAATTGATTCATTTTTAAATAAATCAATTTATGTAAAAAGAAAAAAACTGTGTTTAAAATTTATTTTTTATAAAATATTAAATAGATTTATAGAAAAAATGAACTTACCAAACACTAGTAAAATATCCCGTGAATCGTATGCTCACCTGCACATAGTGAGCTCAAAATTTGGTAGGTACCTTAGAGGTCTTCTGTAAAGTACTCCCTCCGTCCCATAAAAACAGGTTTCTTTCAAAAAACACGCATATTAAAAAAACCCATTAATATATTTTGACTTGTGGTCATTTTTACCTTTTATTTCCAAAATTACCCATTTTCTATAATTGCATTTGGTATCATGTTAAGGCCTTCTTGGAATAATAAAGGGTAATATGAGAAAATTAAAGGAAATATAAATTGACTTTTTAAAATGGACTATCATTTTAGGACAGCCAAAAAAGAAAAGAAGGTCTATTTTACTAGGACGGAGGGAGTAGATGATATGAGTACAAATCTTATCGTACCAGAACCCAGGACTAAGAGACTTGGTATGCCCTTAGTCTTGCTTGCTCCACCACTAAGCTACCCATCCTTGGATTATTTTATCATATATTAAAAAAAAAAAAATGATACAACTAAAAAACAAAATGGGTGGAAGATTAATATATAGTCCATCAAATGAATGTTGGTGGAGTGATGGATATGTGATTATACATGTTAAATTTCTATTCATAATGTTGTTGTTGCGTCTCATTAATTCTCTCTTTTTTTCCTAGCCTTCTCCTTTTTTCCTAATCTTATCTTCATTTTCCTTTTCTTAAACATATATAGCAAATACACGTTATATTTATTGAGGGAAAAGAAAAAAGGGTATATGTATATATCTATTTCTTGTCAAGCATCAAATGATTATTGCTATGCTATCTTGCTGGGCTCTTGGACTCTTGTGGTCAGAATCCACAAGAGCAAGTGCAGGATTTCCCAATCAATTCTGCGTAAGAAATTGAATCTCTTTAACCTTGTTGATTGGTGCCATATATATATCCTCGTGGCAACCTCTTGATTAAAGTGTAAAAAGTTTCCATAAAAGACAATTCTACTTTATTCCCGATCTAATTACAGTTGGTTCATGCACATACCAAAATTGTTAGATTTAATTCAATGATTCTTATGCAATATGAATACACGTGTTTAGTTAGTTGGTTGTGAAGGAGAGATCTCACACTACTACAAAAATATGTTTTAGGGATACTTTTTTTCTGTACATTAAGGACGTTTTAGGAAAGCGTTCCAAAAAGTACTTTAATATGACACTTTTATGAAAGTGTTCCTATTAGCTATACTTTTAGCAATACTTTAAAAAAGTGTGGCCAAACTTTCCCAAACTATGGAGAGTCGACTCCCCATAGTTTCTACTTGTTCCCTCATGATATAGATGTCTAGGATGTGACCGAAGCCGACTAGTCGGAGCAATGGTTGGAAACTCCTTCCGTTGACCAAAAAATGAACGTAGTTATGCATCAATTTTAGACCGTTCAACTGAACTAAAGATCTTTATACATGATTTGAATATAAATTTTGGTCCGATAAGAAAAAAAAATTAAATAAGTTCATTCACTTCTCTTGCTGCTAGCTAATGGGGCAATGAGAAATTAAAGAATCTTTTTAAAATTAACTTCTTTATATTTTGAATCAAAAAATGGATGGATATCGCGATTAAAGAAATTAAATTTTTTACATAGAGAAAAGCAGAAGTAAAAAAAAAAAATCTCAAACTTCAAATTTTCTTTGGCCCATTATCGATTATTTGAATTTAGGACATTCTTCGATCTTTGTACGAGCAGGAGCAGGAAGACTTGACCCCTTTCATTTCTTGTTTGATACTTGTCTCCTTTTAATGTACTTAAAGTTTAAATATCGATTAATTACCAATTATGATATTATAATCTAGTGACATGTATTTTTTATTTTACAGAAATTTTTTTGAATTTGGGTACATAAAAAAGTGTCAAAACTTAATTATTATTAATATGGGATTCGGGTAAGGGTAGGTTCCTATTGCTTGGTAAAAAAAGTCAGCTTATACGTTCATGTAAATTTAAGGGAGGCATTATTCACGCTCCGAACAAAGCATCTGGTACTCCTCCTAACTATCATTTATTTATCCATAATTTCAAATTTATATTTGATATCGATAGGATCAGTTACATAACAAATTTTGAAAAACTAACCGTTGGATTAGATACCCCTCTTATGTATGTCAAGTCTTCCAAAAATTATAGTGATCCTATGATCAGTTTTTTAAAAATGTCAATATGAAAAATTATGACATTTTTGTTCTTTAAAATTTCACTATTATTTTAGAGTCAGTTTTTCAGAAACCGGCTATTGGATTGCTGTGATTTTTGGCAAATCTGACATACGTAAGAGGGGTATCTAATTTAACTATTAAATTTTAAAATTTTATAATGTAACTACCCTATAAAAGTCATCTTACGCAATTTAGTATTAAGGATAAATTTAGCATAAGAATAGGAGGAGTGGAGGATAACATTTCCCAATATTAATTACAACACGAGGAATCTTCTTGCAACTGCCGCTTTCAAGGAAGTGAACAAAAATGAGGTGGTTGAAACAAGTGGGTGTATTATTGATAAATAGTACCAACATTCTTTACACGTTTAACATGACATTAGTACTTATTAGGGTCAAAGGAATTGGGTTCAGAAGGTATCAACTGGGCAATGGGAAATGCCAAGTGAACTTCTTGTGTGATCATATATTAAAGGTGTTGGAACAAGCTTTTTGGGTCACTGCAGAATTGATGGCCTCAAATTAGGATTAGAACATGCATTTTTATGCAGTGACTTCCAATAATAACATGTTTTTATAAGCAATACTATTTCATTTTTGCACATGAAATTTAAGTAGAATAGATTTACCGCATATGCACATTTTTAGATGAGAATTTCAAAATCACTTGCTAGCCTCGATCACTGGGTTTTGTGATCGACATGTTAGAACACCACTTGATCTCAAAAGCTTAAGCTCTGGTATCAAATTAGAACATCATTTAACTCGAAAAGCTTAAGCTATTAGGGAATGAATCAACAACGTATATCAAGCTAACATGACCTAATGATATCTCTTTCTTTACAAGTAGGTCTCAAGTTCAAAAGTTAAACTTAATTTTCCAACTCTTAAGATATTAGTCAATTACTTGTTAAACTACTAACACGTCTCTATACTTTTGGATGAGAGCTAGGTTTCTAATTCGAGTACATAAAAACATATGGATACTCAACCCTTAGTATGTAATAAGGGGCTTTAGTTAAGGATGGCACTATCGTTTAAAAAATAAAATCATGTATATTTTTCTTATACATATCATTATAAAAAATTACAATGGTTTAACAGTCGGTTTTTAAATATAGAACGTGAAAACTTATGACTAATTTTTGGCATCCATGATATTTATAAAAAAATTCTATTTGTTAAAATACCTGTTTCATATTAATTCAAAATTTCAAATCGCCACCTAAGTTTATAGGTATACATAGATAAAAAAAAAAAAAAAAAAAAAAGAAAAAATCCCTCTTTATATGGGCCACGAATCTATTTGGATGACTGTAAAAAAATAAAAAATTGAAATTTTGTTTAAAGAATTGTCCCTAAGATCTCGGGAGAAGACTAAGGATAGTGGAAATCAATGTGGAAGCACAAGTTGAGGACTTAAATGGGTCTGCTTCGCACGAAAATCACGATGGATCCCTTTCTTCCTAAACCTTCCCAAAAATAGACTCAGGGTATCCACACATCACCTCTCTCTCTCTCTCTCTCTCTCTCTCTCTCTCTCTCTCTCTCTCTCTCTCTATATATATATATATATATATATATATATATATATAATCGTCATTAGCATGCCATAGAAGAACTTTTGTTCAACTCTATCTCTATGCATGCCCTGGAACCTCCAAGTGTCCTTCCTCTTCCACAGTCTCCTCTTACTCTTTCACCTTCAATATTCACCACGTCTCTCTTTCGTTCTCTCTCCTTCATCATCCTACGTTGGTAATTAAAGACAATAAACTAATGGATATAGTAAGAGAGAGGTAAGCTAGAGAGAGAAAGTATCAACAACTACCGCGAAACTACCATTCAAGTGCATGAATCCAACCCGTGTCTCCACCTATATAAACACCACCCATATCTCTATTTCTTCTCACTCTCGATAGAACGCTCACACACACACATACACAAACAGCGTGCAAAACTCATTACACATAAAAATCAACATGCCTTCTTCTTCCTTTGCTATCATCTCCAAATGTACTGTTTTTCCAGACCAAAAATCCACAATCAAAACTCTCAAGCTTTCCGTCTCTGACCTCCCCATGCTCTCATGCCAATACATTCAAAAAGGCATCTTACTCACTCGCCCTCCTCACAACTTCGATTACCTTATCTCTCTCCTCAAACTTTCTCTCTCTACAACTCTGACTCACTTCCCCGCCCTCGCCGGCCGTCTTATGACTGACGCCGATGGCCATGTTCACATTGTCTGTAATGACTCCGGCGTTGAATTCATTCAAGCCAAAGCCAAACACCTTCACATCAAAGACATTCTCTCGCCCCTCGATGTCCCCATCTTCGTCAGAGAGTTCTTCTCCTACGACGCTGCTATCAGCTACTCCGGCCACTTCAGGCCTTTAGCTGCCGTTCAAATTACAGAACTCGCCGACGGCGTTTTCATCGGCTGCACCGTCAATCATGCCGTCACCGACGGCACCTCCTTCTGGCATTTCTTTAACACATTCGCTGAAATTTGTAAAGGAGCTAAAAAGATCTCGAAATCGCCGGATTTATGCCGGAACACAGTGTTCAACTCGCCGGCGGTACTCAGATTTCCCGGCGGAGGCCCCAAACCGACTTTCTCCGGCGACAAGCCGTTGCGTGAGAGAATCTTTCATTTTACCCGAGAAGCGATTCTGAAACTGAAATACAGAGCTAATAATAGTAATAATTTCTCACGAAAAATGATAAATTCAGAAATATCGGAGTCGGTCGAGATAATGGGGAAGCAATTTAATGACAGTTGGGAGGCCGTTAATGGTCATAACGGCGTATCTAAAGGAAATATAACGTCGATCTTTGAGTCACCGTTAAAGAACAACGTGTCAAATCGGACGGTGGAGATTTCATCTTTCCAATCACTCTCAGCCCAGCTATGGCGGTCTGTCACACGTGCGAGGAAACTCTCAACAACTAAAACGACCACGTTTCGAATGGCTATTAACTGCCGTCACCGGCTCGAGCCGAAGCTCGACCATTATTACTTCGGGAATGCAATCCAGAGCATCCCGACCGTTGCTTCGGCTGGAGAGCTATTGTCTCGGGATTTACGTTGGTCCGCGGATCTTCTACACAAAAATGTAATTGCGCACAGCGATGCTACCGTGCGACGTGGCGTAGCGGATTGGGAAAGTAACCCAAGGTTGTTTCCGCTAGGGAACTTCGACGGTGCAATGATCACCATGGGCAGCTCTCCTAGATTTCCAATGTACGACAATGATTTTGGATGGGGTCGACCCGTGGCAATTCGGAGTGGTGCAGCTAATAAATTCGACGGTAAGATCTCGGCCTTTCCGGGACGAGAAGGTGGAGGAAGTATTGATCTCGAGGTGTGTTTAGCGCCCGAGACTATGGCAGGTCTTGAGACAGATTTGGAATTTATGCAATATGTATCAAACATCGCTTGAATAATTTAACAGTAGACTCAAAAAATATACACAAAATATGTATCAAGTGTCTATGCACTATAATTTGTTGAAAAAAAATATGTGGGCATAGTGGTCAAAACTGGTGGTGGCTGCGGTGTGATGATTTTTGATGGTTGGAATTGAATTTTGTGAAAGATGAGGCTTATGCAGCAACATTTTGTCTACTTTGTCCATGTTAGGGTGGAGGAGGGGGCTTGGTTTGTATAGTGGAGCTTATGTTCAATGACACAATGATGGAGAAGTATTGTGTTAAAGAGTTGATTGGTTAGAGCTGTGTTCTATCTTTGTCAATCGACGCTTGATTTCAAAGTGGAATGTAAACTGTCTAAATGACCGTTTTCATAATTGTTTGTGCCCCAAAAATTTTAAATTTGTGTGGAATTCACTTTAAGTTGGCTAGATTTTAATTAGAATAAGATATTTTAGTGGAATTGAGGATACAAAAAAAAAAAAAAAAAAAAAAAAAAAAAAAAAAATTGACCTACTTTCTCATTTGAAATTAAAAGTAAAAGTCTTATAGTACTTAATTTGGTGACTACATGGTAGAAGCATCACATATTGGCTGGCTAAACCAAATAAGAGCGCCTTCAGAATTGACCTGACTAAAATTTTTGCCACCGTTTTTCTATCCTAAATTATAAGATATATTTAAACTTTCGGCTTTACTAATCATTCTAAGAATACTCTGTATCAATTTACACTCAAAAAATCGAATTGATGGTTGACATCAGATTTTTACTCAACGAACTATTTAAACTTTCAGCTCAATTAATCCCCATAAAATCACTGTCCTTTTTAAATCAATTCAAACTCGAAAATGAGTATTGATGGCTCAAATAGTCAAATGTCATTTTCGATGCAATTAAATTGATTTATTGCCAAACCTTAAAATCACTGTCATTTTCAGCTCAGTTAATTGATTAATTCTCGTAACATCATCATTCACTCAGTATCAGTTTACACTCTGAAAAATCGAATTGATGATTGACATTAGACTTTTTTACTCAATGAACTATTTGAACTTTCAACTCAATTAATCCCCATAAAATCAATGTCCGTTCTGAATCAATTCAAACTCGAAAAATGTCATTTTCGATGCATTTAGATTGGTTTATGGCCAACCCCTAAGAGCTACGTATAATGCATCCAAATCAGGTTGCGGCGCGATAGGTTTTGTGTGGTCAGGTACACTTACGTGACCAAATCCCATGAGCAAAATATTGGACAAGTTTTGACCTGAAACATTGCATAAGCAAGCACATTGAACCAGACCCAAACCCATGGCTGTCTAAGCACCAACCCTCCCTTCACCATCCCCCTTATAGTCAGCCATCAAGCCAACTAACTTACCAGCTACCCTCTGGATCGGGTTCCTGTTGCTAAAATTAAATTTCCCCTTTTATTACACTAAATTTTCGAGAAATTGATCAATTTTTGATATTAGAAGCGCACAAATGGCCATATTTTATGGTCTATAATATACAACAAATGAACGTATCAATACATACAATCAATAATCATACATGCGTCCAATAATGACTTTTTGAAGCCCAGAATGAGTCTACAAAAAACCAAATACTGTAAACCCTAGGAAAGATTTAATTTACATCACCTATAGCTGGTGACGGGAAAATATGTCTTGCCAGCCACTGTATAGGTCTCAGTAGCTGTGCTCTCTTCTTCCGCCAGAACCAAATGGCAGCATTGTATTGTTCGTTGCGGATTATTCGAGTGGCTGCCCTCCAATCATACTTCTCCATGTCCTGGCGTGCAGCTTTGCCGATGGTTTCTCTAAATTCAGAGTTATTCAACAGAGGCTCCAATTTGCTTAAGCAGTCGTCGAGATCTCCGGGTGTATAGAGGAAGCCCGTTTTGCCCTCCTGATCTGCTGGAATTATGTCTGGAATTCCCCCGGCACGAACTCCCACTACGGGAATTCCTGATGACATGGCCTCTAAGACAACCAGCCCGAGCGTCTCGGATTCTGAAGGCATAACGAAAATGTCCCCACTCGCATATGCCTGAGAGAGCTCCTCACCTTGTAGCATCCCGGTGAAGACTGCAGGCATGCCAGAGAACATTTTCTCCAGCTCCTCCCTGCCCAGAAAGAAACTACACTTCATAAAATTTCATTTTTGGGTGTAAATGACTTCCATTTTTTATCATTTAAGAGCATGACACAATCTAGTTCACAAAAATGAACACCCTGAACTTGAACTTGGCGAGGTTAAAGTAACCATACTTCAAAACTCTCTCTCTCTCTCTCTCTCTCTCACACACACACACACAGAGGGTGGGAATAATATGCTAAAACTGTATTAGAGAATGACCTAAAAGTCAAACTGTATTAATTAAAGAAAAAAGCATCTTGGCAACTGCCAGAGTAGATTACCTATATGGCCCATCTCCAATAAAAGCAATTCGAGCTTCTGGAAGCCTATCCATGACCCTGTTCAATCATGTCTTTCAGAAGTCAGATGTCGAAATATATACAAAGCGGTTCACAGAAGGACAATTCTCAAACGGTACAAAGAACAGAAAGTAGAATTACAACTTCAACTTTAACAGCGTACTTGATAAATTCTAGTACAAGTGTCACGTACAAGAAATAAAAGGAGACTAAAGAATGCCTATAAAACTTTTGAGTGGGTAAGTTGATAAACTTTTAAGGTCAACTCCAGTATTGTGGTATGAAGATGTAAGACATAAATCCCAAGATGGTACTCCCATCAATTTATGAAAAAAGCTATAGAAAGTTCCAAAAACCAAAAGCTTGAACTTTGATCCATCAATTATTTAGCTGAACTTGGAGCTTACTCGATTCAGTCTCTCATCTAATCCAAGTATTATTTTTAACTTTTAAACCTTGGTTGAAATACCTTGGCCATGGGATTACATTTTTTGTCTAAAGAGAAAAGAAAAAAACAAAAAACACCAATGAGGAGGAAAAAGCTAGCCATCTAATTCCAATATTTGAAAGAAAATAGCCATATACCCGAATGGGATGGAAGAGCATTACCCTTTGAGGAAATCCAAACTCTTTTCAACTCCAAGCCGTCCCACATGGATTACCAACGGTCTCTCTGGTTCACCATTGCTGTTTAGAGTATACAAAATATTTAGGGGAGAAACTACAACATGTTAATGAGATGGGAGGGAAGAATGAAAGATCCTACCTCAGTCTTAATCGCATTTCATAGGAGCGGAAACGGGGATGGAAGCTTTCGGAATCAACACCCTTATTCCAAAGACGGATTTTGTTAGCTGAAAATAAGCGAAGAAAATCAGGAATTCAGTTCTAAATACTGTTGCATGGACCCAGAAAAGCAACGTTTAGTCAACATTTGCACAACAGGCACAACAGTGAATGTTGAACTCTGTTCTTTAATGACTAAAGCTGGTAATAAAACGTGATTCAACCAGGTAATGGATGTTTAAATTCACCTGCTGTTACCCTAGCTGCTTGGAGATCTCTTCCAATGGCAGCTGATGGCACCAGTGTAAGATCAGCTGCTCTGTGAAGAAATTCTGATGAGAAAAGACCAAAAGATTATATATTAGCTCAACATCTAAAAATTAAGACCAATTTTAGCTGCACATTGGAACAGTTTAGCATCATTAAAATAAGTGGCAAGAAGGAAAAGCTTACATACTTATGACCAGCCACATGGGTTGCACTAGCCAACTAAAGGTGTATCTTGGGATGTATCTGCAGAGAAAAACAAGAATCAGGCTTGGCTCCAAGCACTAGTGACAAATCTAATGGGCGATGGCATCATATTAGCAAAAATAGTATGCATAAATTGAACATTAGAGAAGCAACATATGAATTAATGATTTAGTGGGTATTCCACTTATTAAACAACAAAGTTAACCACAATATGTGCATGCCAAGAATTTTGTTGGGAAGATCAGAGAAGAGTTAACTCACACTGGCACATGAGTGTGATAAGACATCACTATAGGGACACACAATAGTTTTGCAATAATAAGAGCACCAAATACCTACAACACAGTCAGTAACAGTCAGGCATACATCACAAGACAATAATTTTTTTTTCTTTATATCTTCTTAGAGAAAAATCATGAAATTTATAAAGTAAGAACAAAAATAAGCAGCAGTTTGAAGCTTACCATAATCCCTGGCGAAGATGCATGTATTATGTCAGGCTTAAACCGGGCAACCTCAGAGATTATTCTGGGGCTGAGTGCTAGGGAAAGGGGTACCTTTTGATACCAGGGAAAAGGGAAGCTGCAAAAGATATTTGAGAACCATTAGGAGAAAGCAATATTTTCAAACCAAGACCATTGACAAACCGTAAAACAGTGCAGGTTCCTGGATCAAATAGTTTGACCTTAGGATGAACCAAGAAGCAAAAAAATAAAAATAAAAAAAAATAACACACAAATCATAGATAAAATTTTAAAATTATAGTATAACTAGGGTTATTTGTTAGATATATCAAATAATTAGTGATATGCAATTAATAAATAATTAAAATCTAGTCAAATAAAGAAGAATATACTCCAAACCAGGGGGTCAAACCTGGAAACCTAACCGGTTAGCAGTCAGTGATTCAACCAACCGGTTCAGTCCCAGCTTGAAAACAAAGGAGAGAGGATGGGAAGGTGTAATGTTTAAAAAAATCATTGTAGATGGAAATGTTCAGAAACTATTGATAGAAACACCACAAGAAGATAACACAATAGATCTAATAACAAGAATATTCAGCGAATGTTGATCAAGGTCCAAGAACAAGAACTAATTTTGAATTGATGAAATTAAAACAAAGAATCAAAACCTTAACATGGTAAAGTTGATTTAGTAAAACACGATGATAATGTTCTTTGATTTTGGTCCATCACTTTGTTTTGACTATGTTGCAATGCTTGTGTACTCAAAACAGCTTCTCAAGTAGTCCACCTTGTGGGTTAAGAAAAACAACTAAACAAGTTACCCTCTAACTTGACTGTGTAATGGAAATTAAATCCCTAAGGCCACGTTTGGATTGCCTGAATTAGAGAGAGTGGAATGGAATTTATTTGATTCCATTCCTAAAGTAATTTGGAATGGAATGAGATTTCCATTCCATTACAAGTGTTTGGATACGACAGGAATCAAAGAGTGGAAATGACAGTCCATTCCTTTTTCTATGTTTGGCAATGTTGGGAATGGAATTAAAAAATTTGTAATTTTCCAATTTTACTCATTTTCTAATTGTACTTGAGCTAAAATAATTAATGATTTCATTGCAAAATTTATTGATATATCATTAATGCTTTCATTGGAGGATAAAGATTTGTTTTTTTTGTTCAAAGGGATGAAGGATATCACTGCATATTGTGAAGGAGTGAAAGTAAACCAAATTCAGACAAAATAAATAAACCAATTGATTTTTTTTTCTTTTTTTTTTTTTTTAAAAAAAAAAAAGACAAAGCATTGATATATTATAATAATATAATATACAAACGGATGGATAAGGATGTCGCCTAAACTGAGAAGATAGAGACAGAGAGAGAGAGATGCCTAGTCACCGGCTATGGCACAACAAAAACAGAGGAGAGAAGAAGAGTGCAAAGAGAGAGAGAGAAAGAGAAAGGAGAGTCGTTAGTGCTGTTTCTTCTTCAAAGAAAGAGGAAGGAGGGAGAGAAATCGTGATGGACGATAATCATTGGTGTCAGCATCTTCTCCAGCAACAATAATGGAAGGCATCAGCAACCATGGCTAAGGGTGAGAGAGTAGAGGAGCAAAAAGGTGTGTTTTGATTTGGGTAATAGTAGTGTCGAATTCGTGTGGGCTTTCTATCCTTTTCTCATTCCAACTTAAGGGCTAGAATTACAATACCACACCCAAGTCAGTAATTAAATGCCATCTCTAAATGGAATCCGATTGATGCCCATTACATGATATTTGATTCCATTTTGGTCTTTTGACTTATCTAAACACCCTGTTTTGGAATGAACTGGAATTCAACTCCATTCCTACCTTCCATTGTGGCCATCCTAACGGGGCCTAAGTTCAACATTTATAGTACTTCACTGATTTAAATGTTTTGCATTGCTTTGAACCCACTTGCAATTAGCAAGTTTATATTAAGAACCAAAAAAAAAATATTGATAGCATTAAAATTAAAGCAAAGATGAAATAGAAATGATGAAGAGAGGGAAACAACAACAAATCATTTGAAATTAGGCAGTGAAATTATAGCAACCTTCGTGAGCCAATCAATTTCGCTCCATAAAACTCCTGGGGCACTCCCTCATGTGTTGTCACAACCATTACCTACACCATGCATCAACAAACCAATTCGTCAGTTGATCATGTCAAGACATTTCCTGAAAATATAGAGATGATGTTCAAAACTCCAACTTGAAAATTGGTGGTCCTTAGGTATTTGAGTGAAGTCAATTAAAGATTTTGGCTGACCATGACCACAGATTTCTATACATTTATCGACATTACCATGGGTTCCCCTTGATCCTGTATGACTGTTCAAGCTATATTGAGAGCAAATCCTCTACAAAATGGAAGCTGTGAATTGCGCAGTACTAATTAATAATGAGACTTTCGATGAGCCAAGACAGTCACCTGTTTGGCTTAGGCTTGTCGATACAAGAATGAGCTCAAGTTCGATCATGCAAGGATCAGCCCAATCTTGTGGTTCAATCGGTTGTGGCCATAGTTTTAAAATGCTTTTTGAGGCGCAAGGCAGTTCAAAAACGCATCAAGGCTTAAAAAATCAAGCAATGGTTTCATTAGGCATATTTCTCACCAGTCGAGGTGTAGTCAAAGGTGCAGTTTTTGCGCCTTTTTACGCCTTAGCTCATCAGGCACATGTCTCATGAAACCTTCTATTACACCTTTTAAATTAATTTTTTAAAGCGAACAATCATATATTTCCTTTGTTATTTGATTGCATTTAATAACTTCCAACAATAAGTCTTTTATTTTTATACGTTTTATATTAAACCAAGTCTCTTGGTAAAATTAAGTTCAACCCTTTTCT
The DNA here is from genome assembly GCA_017140935.1 of Hamamelis virginiana. Taxonomy (NCBI): domain Eukaryota; kingdom Viridiplantae; phylum Streptophyta; class Magnoliopsida; order Saxifragales; family Hamamelidaceae; genus Hamamelis; species Hamamelis virginiana. The sequence continues at coordinate 693,966 of JAESVK010000099.1, forward strand.
TTTAATATCCCTATATACAATCTTCTTATAATTTTATCCATGATGCTCATGCAATATGAACCTTTTTGCTTTGGTTAACCATTCTACTGTGATCCTAAATTTCCCAAAAATGTTTGTATAGTATTTAATCTTTGTGGTATTTATTAATTTCCAAAATGTTATACTTTCATTTTGTTAATGAAAAAATTTCATAAGGAAAGGCATACACCTCATGCCTTTATGCTTTCGCCTTGCTTTGCAAGGAGTAAAATGCCTTACCTTGCACTCTTGCCTTTAAAAACATACTTGTGGCTCAAGGGTCAAAAGCTCTAAATTTTATAAACAACTTGAATCAGATGTAAAGCTGATGAAATCAAATTTTATGGTAACAATCCAGACGGACTCTATCCTAGATCAGCTCAGGCTCATCAAGTTGCACAAACTTGCAATGAGGCTCATGTAATGGTCACGGGGAAATTAAAAGTAGACAGCCCTAGATGATAAAGTGCACAAATTAAGATAATTAAAAGATATACCTCATCCCCCATTTCACGTAAATACTTAATGAAATTCTGGAAGCGATTTTTATAACCTGACACATAGCTGCAAAATCAACACGAGAAATCCAAGTTATTACCCAAGAATACTCTTGATCAAAATAAAATGCACATCAACAGCAACTAAGTTGCAAAGCCAGCTCAGTTACGAAGCCAGCTTGACTATAATAGTATAAATAAGCAACAAATCCCTCAATAAGCAACAAATCTCTCAAAGTTAAAGCCAAATAAATTTAATCTACCACGGTCATGTCAGTGTTGGAGAAACCACCAAGTTAGATCCAAACTCCACATCAACAACAGCTGGCAGAGCACACTAGACTATTTTTAAAATGATAGCAGTAATCAAACAAGCCAAAAGCTTAAAATACCCAATAAGGTTACAGCAAAAACTCCTGTATTAGAACTTAGTTAATAACCCAACATAACTCACAGCAAAACCCACCAAATTACAGCTAATACTAAGAACCCATTTAAGTACAACCTTCAAATAAACCATTAAGGTTACTAAACTATTGTAGTCAAGCCTCATACCATCAAAGTCAATTTATCAAACACAATGAATTCATAACGAAACGAAATGAAATGGAAGCTAATTGGTCAGTGACAGAACCCACAATTGAAAATTTACTGAATAATATGAAACATGGATTCAGCCTATTAATAAAACACATCAAAATTGCAGCAAAAGCAACAACAATGCATTTGAGAAAATTGGGTTAATATAATTTGTGTACATAACTAATAAAGAAGCAAAAGCAGCCACTCACGAAAACGGCGAGGGTTCAACGAAGAGGGCAATACGACGAGGCCTAGAATTTCCCTCTGATTCGAGCAAAGCAGGAGGACCCTCTTCCTCATTTTCTTCTTCTTCTTCCCTATGTTCTGTAATGGTCATTTTTTTGGCTGCTGCAAAAAAGGGTCTACGTCTAAGTCTAAGCCTCCCACTCTTCGGTGCTTTAGATTGCAGAAATCGACCTTCTGTGGATAAGAAGGTAATGGGTTTTGCTCTTGAAGAAGAAAGATGCGAGTCTCTGAATGACAGCACAATGCACGGAGAAGAAGAAGAGTTGGTGGAAAAGGGCGGAGGAGAGAGAGCCGGATTTATAGAGAGAGAAGAGTAAAATGTCATGATTGTGTATAAATATAGTTGTGTGCAAGTTTGGTTTGATTAATATTGTAAAGAGAGAAGGAATCGAAGAGGATTTGATGAAGACTCTTTGATTGGATATTCTTCTCTCAAGTGGGACGCTGAGGGAATAAAGTGGGAGCTCTGTGAGTATATACCGTCGTCAGCTCTTCTTTTCTTATACGACAGGGTCTTTCTGACAAAATATTATTATTTTTAAGGGTTCATTTAGTAAATAAAATAAACAAGTATATAAAATTGGTATTCTTCTGGACACAGTATTTTTATACTATTTATTTCATGCCACCATAGTTTTGTAGATGAGTAGTTTTTAACTATGCATCGATAAGTGACAATTCACTCCATTAAAGAGGTTAGATGAAAAAATATTTTTTATCGAAGATTAAAAATATAATAATTTTATTTCAGGAAATCATTTATGGAAAAAATCTTACAATACCACATCATATAAAATCTATTCCATTTAGAAAATCTAGCTATATTTCTAATTTTTTAGATAATGTTGTCAGAATATTCTGATTAGCTGGTGCATATAAGATTAAGTTTTTTTTCCAGTATTGATAAAAGTAGTTTATTCACTCATAATTGAAAATTTCACTTGAAATAACTTCTTTCTAGCACAATATGAGGACAATAAATTTAGGTCTTTAGTTTTATATTAAGAAGATGATGATTATATTAATATTTATAAGGTATCTTAATTCGTTCACGCCACCACCACTTTGTCTTTTTCTTCTTATTTTTGTTTTTTGAGATAAATAAGCACTTGACCACCATAATACTATAATTAGTCTTGTCCCATTATATCTAATAATTACCAGGACAACACCGTACCCACCTACATTAAAGTATTGCATGTTCTTGCATTGTGCAGACTCATTGAGTGTATAACCAACCATATATCCACTAGTTTTTCCTTCATCCTTTTTTTTTTTTTTTTTGGAACCCTTTTCTATAAAGAAAACACCAAACGAACCATCTTATTCTTTAGTATTAAATTTTGATTACAGAAGAGTTTAGGATTTTACAGTTAATTCTCACCTCCATTTGTATTAAAATCAAACCATCAGTTTTCAATCACATATGACTTAATGAGATCTAAAATGCGATCCATGAAGAGGTCTAGAGCATTGTCAATTTGATGTTGACATTGGCGCAACAGACAGTATTAGAGATGACTTGGTACTTGACATGTCCATCTTCAACACAGGTTGGATTTTTGGAGGCTTCTTTCCTAAATCAAAACAAACACAATCAATCAAATATATACGGAAATGATCCATTGGGGTCCGGACCCCATTTGGATAAATACAGTCCACTTCTTATTTGAATAGTTGGGACAAGTTTTTTGAAACATCGACCGTTGGATTATATACTCCTGTTACATATGTCATGTCTGCCAAAAATCACAGTAATCCAACGGTTGGTTCATGATAAAACTGTCTGTGAAAAAAACTGACACTTAAAAAACGATAAAATGTCAGTTTTTTTCAGTCAGTTTTCTCAGAAACCAACCATTGGATCACTAAGATTTTTGACTGACATGACATACGTAATAGAAGTATCTAATCCAACAGTCGATTTTTCAAAATACATGTCAAGTGGACCGTTTTTATCCAAATGGGGGTCCAGACCCCCAATGGATCATTTCTGCAAATATATATATATATATATATATATATATATATATATATATATATATATTCATGAAATTTAAACATGTTTAAAATAATGGGAATGGCAACAAACCCTAAAAAATTGTGAGGTCTGAATTGCTTTGGATTTTTCTAGGTAACTAATTAAGGATAACGTTTACAACTTAGCGGATGTTTCATATAATTTTTGGAGCACGAGAGCCAAATTTTAGCAGTCTACTCGCTGAGCTTTAACCAAAATGACATTAGGGTAAAATAGGGTACAGAGGTCTAGGGTTCGAGTTCTTCCAATATAACTACAAAAAAAAAAAAAAAACCCCACAACTATCGGCCTTGTTAAGCATTGAACTCTCCCTGAAGTTGACCCAAATGACTTACCACAGGTTCGAATTTAGAAAAATGATCTCTGTAACTTGTTTATTTATTCCCAAATGAACTTTATTCATTCTCTCTTTTCCCTTGGCCTAATAAACTGTACCCAACTTTTATTTCTCCCTCGAAATTTTTGTCTCTGTTGCGCAGTATTTCTCCATAATTAAAAAAAAAAAAAAAAAAATGGTAGTATAAGTCATAATTAGACAACCATCTCCATGACTCTATGTGTAAATCAACTAACTCCAAAGCTTAATTAGATAATTAAAGGAGGGATTTACATGCATGAGTAAATCTCTCTTCATGTGTGAGGCTTCAAATCAGTAAGTTATTTCAGGGTTATATATCCATAAATCCCAGACATAAATATCTATTATTATGAGTTTTATATCATTATGACATTAGTGTTTTACACCATAAGTCCCTGACTAGTGATTTGTTTTATGAGTCTAATGTACATTTTCTAAATTATGTAGCATGGCTCAATATTAATCAAGAACAGTTGATTTAGGTTTTTAATCCAATAGTTAATTTCTGAAAACTGTCACTGTGAAAAATTGTGACATTTTTGTTCTATGAAATTCATAAGCAGTCCATCCAGTCCAACGGTTAGTTTTTCAAAATATTATACATTTTACCCTATAAAGGTTACTTTACACAAAATTGCATAAGATGAACCTTATAATAGAATGCCAGTATTTAATACTTTTTAGTTTTTAAAATGCGTGTCATACTTAGAAATGTGTTAATTAAAAAAAATCTCTCAGCTTGATTCAAACTTAGTTTAAGCCCTATCACCAATTGATTGGATGTTATTGACTTTTATGAATCATTTTGACATATAAAATGTGACATGGAGTGTATAAATATCTTAGGATATTCTATTGGGATATCCTTTTGATATTTCGATTTACTCATAATCTTGTGGGACATACACAAACAATGTGTCGGTCCAACTCTACTAATATAGTAATATGAGTTATTTTTGGTGCATGAGTACGTATTAATTATTACATCGAAACGTGCTAAATTAAGTAATAAGATTTGTTAGTGCCATAATCTATATATATATATATATATATATATATATATATATATATATATATATATATATATATATATATATATAGGGACAGGTTCCCCTTACGCCCTATTTTGACACCTATGTTTACACTTTGTTTTCAAATACTATTGTAAATTGAATATTTTTAGAAACTGACCATTAGATTAGATACTTATCTTATGTTTGTCATGTATAAAAACAATTGGAGTGATCCAACGGTTAGTTTTTGAAAAATATCATTTTGAAAAACTATTATTTTTTTATTAAGTAAAAACATAACAATTTTTTATAGTGACATTTCTTAAAATCTAACCGTTGGATCACTATGATTTTTGGTATACATGATATGCATAAGAAAGGTATTGAATCCAACTGCCGGTTCGTCAAAATATCTATCATAGATAGTGTTTTGAAAATGAGGTGTAAACATAGGTGTCAAAATAGGGTGTAAGGGGAACTTGACCCATATATATATATATATATATATATATATATATATATATATATATA
>JAESVK010000099.1:699261-727708 GCA_017140935.1 Hamamelis virginiana
ATATATATATATATATATATATATATATATATATATATATATATAAGTATGAATGCGGAAAAATCTTTTGATCGACCAAAATATCCCTATATAATTGAAAAATTATATAAATAGACATTTTCTCTTAAAATTTCACTCATCACAATAAATAGGTTTTCAAAAAAAAAAAATATTGAATTTAAAATTATTTGCGAATAATAATATACTTTTAAAACATAATCTCACTGAATTTCATCAATAAATTTTTTTAATATAAAATTCTACTAAATAAAGTAAAAAAAAATCTTAATTAAATTAAATTTCTTTTAAATTCTAATTCATTTCTAGATAAACACATGATTTTTCAAAAAATTAATTACTATAAAATACCAAATAAATTATTTTCTATTTCTTATTATTTCCAATACAAACATAAATATAGTTTTGCTAATAGTATTTTTTTATAAATAAAAAAAATTATAATATGAAAATTTTATAGTTTATTAAATTCATATGTATTTCATCTTAATTACATTGCTCACATTATATTCGATATTTTAAAATTATTTTTTTCTACAAAAATTTAGACGTGCAACGCACGTGGTGCATTTTTAGTTTAATTACAATAAAAATATGACACCATTAATCTTAAGCACTTGAAAAGAAAATCAAATACAGTAGTTGGTTTCTCTTATTTATCTTCCATATATTTTGAGTTGTGTAAATGCAGAAACAGTGAAAAAATTGATGGGGCCATTTGGATCTCTTTTAATCCCATCATACCTTTCGTTTCACTTTCAGTCCCTATGTTAATAGGAGTGGAACTTCTCCTTTTTCGATGGCAACAAAAAATCTTTGTCGTATGTTGGCTTTTCCTAGTGTTTTATGGTTAAGTATAGTTATGATTTTTTCTAAGTTTCATCTATCAATATGTTTGGTCTTGGACCATTAATAATGATTTTTCTTTAGAGTTCGGCCACTTGATTGACCCACTTACTTCTATTATATCAAAATTAATCACTACTGTTGGAATTATGGTTCCCTCATTTTTTTTATTTTTTTATTTATTTATTTTTTTTTTTTTGGTGTGTGGATTCCATATTTAGGCAATTTACAGTGATTTAAAAAAAACAAAAAAATTTGTTGTCAAGAAAGTTATTGTTGGATTTGTTTTACTCGAGCTCGTTTTTTCTTTAATGCTTGCAGAATTTCAAATGGTCACTTCTCCAAAATTTTTAGTACAAACTCACGCGATAATCTTTTGGGCCAAATTGATCCCTAATATTAATAAACAACTGAGTATCAATGCAATTCCATATACTTGAATCCAAAATCTCTCTTCTAAAAATGAGTTATATGCCATCAAATTAACAAACGGACTCACATCATTGAAATCACTCTAACTCTTGTTCTGGATTTAAAGGTTGATGCAGCAGCATGTGCGCAGCATGTGCTTCGATGTGTGTATCAGTATATGGATTCTGTACTATGCAAAAGAGATGAGAAAAAAAAAGATAGTGGTATTTTTATACAATCCTTTTTTTCTGCAAAAATTTGGGAACCCATGTGAGTTTGATGTTCTTTTTTTTTTTTTTTTTTTGGTAATCTACATTGATGTTCATTTGTAGGACATTATTCATGTAAATTTATTTGGGATATGAATTACAATTATTGATCGATGTGTGTATCAGTATATGGTTAAATGCAACAATTTGCTAATAAATTTCATCTGCGACAATCAGCTGGTTAGCATTTTTTTTTTTTTTTGGCTAATAATTGCTTCAGCTGTGCTAGGCGTCCCGTCATCTTCCTGTTTTTACTTCCTGTCTAACAGTGAAAATGTTCAAACACAGTAAAAAAAATCTCAACAAAGTAAAAACGTCCAACACAGTGAAAACACCTAAATTTAGTGAAAACACCAAAGTCAGTGAAAATACCCAAATGTTTACTGTCCTTTTTTTTTTTTACTGTATTTTTTAGGTTTTCACTGTGTTTTTTTTTTCCACTATTTTTTTTAATGTTTTCACTGCTTTTTTTTTTTTTTTTTCCTTCCTCATTATCACTGTGTTTTTTAGGTTTGAAAAAGAAGAAGCAGCAGCTCCAATCAGCATTGATCTCTTCCGGCGTTGATCTCTTCCTCTCGCTCTTTCTCTCTCTTTGATCTGCCACATAATAAAGAAAGATTAAATGAGATAGCGCGACGGGAGTTTTAGCATTTTCCTATGGTTGTGAATTGGCCTATTTTTTTGTTTATAAAAGATAGAACCAAAGCCCAATTTGAGTTTTTAACCTGATGATTCAAATCCTGTTTCTCACTTTCTCCTGAAGGGGTGGGCTTTTTGTGCAGGTCTTCAAGCAGCCCATTCTACTCCGGTCCAGGTTCTGGAGCTTATGTTCTGAATGGAGCTGCTTGCTTTGCCATTAAACAGGATATTTGCAGGCTTCTTTACTCTTTTAATGGTGTCCACTGTTTTAAATGTTATAGATCTAAAAATGTGTTAGCTCATTGCCTCATTTTGTTGCCCAATGGCTGGGCTCTCAACTTATTTTCCTCCAGTGCCTGGCCCATCTAGTAGCTTATTTTTTAGAAAACAGGATTTCTGTCTACTCACAAGAGATGTGTGGTTATGTATTAATTGTGCTCTTATGTCTGGTTTCTAACCGAGCTTCTGCCTTTCTTAAGCAAACTTCTCGAAATGGTAGAGTTTTGTTTTTGACAAAAAAGCTTTTTTTTATCCCACCAACAGGATGTAAAGAGGCGGGGAATTCTACTTTTTATCCCATCAATAGGAGGTGAGTGGGCGGGAATTCTACTGGTGGATAAATAGCAATTCTCTTAATTTTGTGACACATTAAAAAGAAGAAAAGAAAAAATTCAGTTCTTGTCTGCCTCGGATCCCGTGACCCATAGAAGCTTGATTAGATCCACCCATCCTCTAAGTTCCACATATCTATGAAATTAGGGGCCCTACCAAGTGCCCATAAAAGCACCTGTTGGGGCCATGCCAATCCCCTTTGAAGTTCAAATTGAGCTCAACCTAGATGAGAGTTCATGCAATCTGAGCCCATTTTCAGTAATTTGCAGGCCCCAACTGTTGGGGTGCAGTGTGCACAAGTTTTGGGTCTCCTAAGGCTGCTGGCCGGTTACCAAATTTTCTGACTTCCCAAACACACACACACCCACGCCAGAAGAATATTGGCATATATAGCCCAAGTGCATGGGTTCATACGATAGACCCCAAAAAAAAAAAGTGTGTTCATATGAACTCATAGCAATGCAATTGGGAGGAGGTAGTGCATGACCAATATGTAGTTCAAAGGTGCATTTACTGCTTTGGGAAGAAAAAGTCCAAATTAATGTGATAATTTGTCTGGGTTGATGAGCCTTTCAAAGTCTGAATTGAAGTCCAACTACGGTGCCGGTTACCAAAAATCTGTCCATTTTTCAAAGGGCACGCTAACATAGAATTGTTCATTCAAACATTCTGATATGAACACTTGAAAATAGTCATCAGTGCTATGTATCTTAAGAAAGTATTCCAAATAAATTCATGCTCTTTATTTATTATCTATTAAGAAGAGAATTTGTTAGAAAAAAAAAAAAAAAAAAGATGTTGGGAATTATTTGGTCACGCAATTGAGAGTTGAGACACATTTTTGGAACAATTGTTTTAGATATGTTGGAACAATAAGGGGGTGTTTGGCAAATTTCATAACCTGGTCAGCTGAGGATAAGTCTGTCTGGTTTTTATTTAGTACTGTTTGGTAAGTGCATTTTTTTTGTAGATTAGTTCAATCCTGTCCGGAAAATAAGACATAAACACAGTTTTTTTCAAATTAAATGTAAGGTGGTTTACATAAAAATTATATAACAGAAAGAAATCAGAACTACCCAGATCTAATTTTCGAAGTTTCCAAACAGGCCCTAAAATTTATGTATCTATTCCTAAGATGAACTCTTCATTAAAAAAGAAAGTAAAAAATCTCATATGAGATCACAGATATCTTTCTGGTGGAGCTACTGATCATTATGAATGTGGGTGGCTTGCATTTTCTACCTCATCAAACACTCACCCACCCCACCACACTCCCTTAACGACCAAAAAATTTCTTCTTAGTTAATTGCGCTGAGGCCTTTTATTTTTTTCCAGTCAAAAGCAAGGCTTGCTAGTTTCCACCAAACAGTCCTTTTTTTTTTCAATAAGAATTTCTTCTGTCAAAAAGGGTTTACACAGGAAAAGATGGGTTCCCTAATATTCACGCCAACCTCCCATACCCGGCCCCCATATTCAAACGGCAGATTCTCTCTCTCTCTCTCCCCCTCTCTCTCTCTCTCTCTCTCTCTCTCTCTCTCTCTCTCTGTATATATATATATGTGTGTGTGTGTGTGTAATTGTGTATATATATTGCAATTGAAATGGGCCATTTGTAGAAATTCTGATTCCTGAAGAGAATCAAGATGGGCAGCAAAAAGGAAAGGGTAGGGCCTAATTAGAGCACCTAAAAAGCAACGCTGATGAGAAGAGTATCAAGTGTTGTCTCTTTGTGTTCCCTCTCTTCCTCTTCCTCTACTTTTTACTATCACTCATCCCTTCCTCCAAACGGCTCCCACCACTTCTCTCACTTTCTTATAATTTCTTTGACCAAACCCAATTACCCATCTCTCTCTCTCTCTCTCTCTAAAATTTATTTAATCCTCGTACACACCCATTCCTCCTAATTGTTCATACCTGCCCCACAAAAATACCCACAAGATTGGTGATCAAAGAAATATATTCAATCTCATGTGAGCTCAAGACCATGTCAAGCTTGATAAGTTTGAAACAAAATTAAACTTCGCTCCTCTGCTCTGACATTAATTTCATAATTCAAACCAACATTCAGTAGACACGTTCTAAATTAAAGCATGCTCGCCTAGCTAGTTCTCACTCTACAAATTTAATTAGGGAATCAAAACTCTAAAGCTTGTGATCATAAGACTGAATCTGAACTTTGAGGTATGATGTCCAATTATAACCAAAACATGAAGCAGGACATACATCATACAAGCAAATATTTATATACCCAAAAAACAAAGTATCATGAAATCATGATCAAATTGAAGTTAAATAAAATCATGGTCAATCAAAAGGTAGCGCCTCGGTTGTATGATACATACAATGGTTAAATGTTAGTGTATCAGAACGAAAATGGGTTTTGAACTCTGGCCTCTAATACAGTGAGAAAGGTACAATGCCAATTTAGTCTAGAGACATCTTTTTCGACACATCAATGTTGTTTATCTCAAAAAAATCATAACCTCTCATTTATTATCAATGAGATAATTTGCTAATATGGAGACTATTTAGATCATCCGCCATACTATTTGGAGTAATTTTTTTAGAATATATAGTATTAATTTTTCTTTTAAAATTATAATGTTAGTAGTGAATAATAAGCCATATGTGCATGGCTCATGCACGTGTATGGTAGGTAACTAGGTATATATATAGTACGTATTCTCCGTATTATATATGTATATATATGGGCATAGTCCTAATTCACTAATGTTCAGTCAATTCTCATTGAATGAGCATATTTTTCATGAAAATATTGCCCATTTCACATTTCAATGAGAAACACAACCCCATCTTTATCTTTACTAGCTTACAGTCTCTTCTCCTTTCCTTTTTCACTTTGCCTAGCTAGCTTTTATTAATTCATCAATAAATACTTCCCTCAATCTCAACCAACCGCCCCTTCTCTCATGTTCACAACTCTCTCTCTCTTTCTCTCTCTCTCTCTCTCTCTAGAAAATAAGAAGAGCCATTGTTCTTCCATTAGGAGCTGAGCTCTATTATATATAAGCATAAAATGTCAAGAAAACCAAGTAAGCGTGTATGTTTCAGTCCAGATGTCAATGACAAGCCGGCGGCCGCAATCTTCTTCAAAAACGGCGGTGGTGTTAAAGTAGCCGGAAACAGGAAACGGGTTGCCGGAATTTGTAGCTTGAGGCTACTAAAAGGGTCAGGATTAATCTCTCCGGTGAGGTTTTTATGGCGTCTAGGGGCTAAGGTGGCAAGAGCTTTACGTTTTGTGTCCATGAGGAGAAGGTCTTCACGTAAGGTTTGTTCATCAAGTTTGGCGAGGTCACGATCATATGCAGATCCAATTGATTCTCATAGAGCTGAAGCTATAGAAGATTGTATTGAGTTCTTGAATTCTTCTTCTTCTTCTTCTTTGCCAAGATCGAATTCGGTCTCTGCAAATTCTTGCTAGATATATGAATATTATTTGAAGTAATTAATTAAAGTGATGTAAATGAGAGGAACAATTGGAGTTTATGATCCATTGATCATTAGGAGGTTTTTAAATTTTTTTTTTTCTCTGTTGAATGTTGATGTAGGAAAGTAAATACATAGGGTAGATTACATTTTGTGATCATGCTTCCATGGTAGCTAGCCAATGTTAAGCTCCTTAATATATTAATTTGAACGTTGAGCCCTACATTTTCTAGATTAATGGTCTGTTTGATATGTATAAAATTTAATTTTGGTTAATTGAAAATGAAGTTGATCGGTTTTATTCCATCGTTGTTAGTAAGCCCATTAATTTTTTTTCTGTAAATTTGTTTAGGCTTGTACATAAAATATAAAGTAAGCATAAATACAATTTTTTCTAAATCAATTTAAAGCTAGTTTATTTAAAAACCAGATAACAGTAAGATAATGATCTTTACATACATGACTCAAATTTCAAAATTTCCAAACGAGCTGTTTGAGAATGGTCAACTTTGAGCCAAATCTTCTTCACGTCATTAAACTAGCCCACCAACCGGTTCTTACCTTTAAAAAAGATCACCTAGCATCCTTGAACCAATAACCATCTTTCGGCTACCTAGCTGCCTCCGTATCTTTGGGACCAACACAAATTAATACAACCGCTTGTTATTCATCGACTATGCCCTCGTAGAGGAGTAGACTTGGCCATAGGCCTTGACTCACCATTCATGGACGAACCTTGCGAGGAACCCTAGGGATTTTGGAGCATTGGATTCCCACATGAAATGGGTGTTTGTCTTGGCTGGATTGCATGTTGAAGTCTAAATCATAGCATCTAAGTGACAAAAATCCAAACAAGGGTCCATTATGTTTGATGAGAGTTGTTGGATGAAATTTCAGCACCATACAACTAATTAATGGACACGGACCATTCTAGGGGGTGGGCCAAGCACATCCTGAGTGCCTATCCTATCTCTATCCATTAATATTCAAAGTGAAAAAGTCACTGCTAGGACCACTCTTAGAAAACTAATCATACAAGGAGTTCAAATTCCACAACCCATGGAACACCCTTAGGTGAATCCATTTAAGATTAGGCCACCAAGAGATTTTAGAATTGAATTGTGACAAATGAATATCGGATGGAGTCATAATTTCACTAACCAAACCTCAACAGGAATAAACTTAGAATAACCCTATGTTGTTTAAAATAGAAAAAAAAAATCCATGTAGGGTCTATTTGGATGTCCATATAAATTGAATGGCTCCAATAATTTTTTCATTGCGCGCATTTAAGGTTACAAATCTATAGTATAAAATGGGGCCATTTTCAAAAAGGCCAAAAAGAAAAATTATTTGTTTTATTTCCACAAATACACTGTAATATATTAATATAAAACAAAACAAATATTGTCTATAAGTTTGTAGGCTACCCTACGAGTAGTAGCCACACCCATTACATCAGTAAACAAAAAAATCACTAGCAAAAGAGGGAAGCTCACTATTTAGGGTATCAGTGGAAATGAAGCATTGAACCAACAACTTTAAGTAGTAAACCTGAGACTCAAGACAGATGCTGCAGCCTTCTCTAAAGGCCATACCTTTAAGTTTTTGGGCGGGGGACAGACATTACAAAGGGCCATTGATCATTTCAAAATATTGTTACATAGTTAACAAGACTACAGAGTAATCATTCTCTCAGTTTATAGCTTAAAACTATATCAGATCTACCAATCTCAATTTCGTTTGTCAGCATAAAAGAAATTGTATCAACTATTAAATAATGCAATCAAGAGTCCAGGGAGAGCCTTTCGAGTTCTCGTATTCCTTGACTAGAAGCTTTCTTCAATTCAAGAGCTCTCTTATACGGGGGAGCGATTGGGGGCTGTACAGGATCCAAGCTTTGATAAGTTCCATCTGCAACTTTAGGAAGTGGGTATGAACGATCCGAGTCATATCCACTGAGGTCCCCACAAGCCAGAAATGGGATATACACCTTATTTGGCCCTTCCAACCACCCACTACTGCAATCTGTCATGCAACAGATATTAAAATACAGGAATAACATCACTTTACACGCTAAACAGGAAATTTCCCAAAGAACAGATTTAATCTCAAAGCAAACACCAGTTTCTATGACGAAGTAAATAGTTACAATTACCTAGATCATCTCCTCCAGAGGGACTTCCCACCTTTTCTAGGAGGCGATGCAAATCTTTCTCGTTAAATCCTTCAGGAGGGGAATAATTCTCACAAACAGCAAATGCCTCTGTACCGCAAACAACACGAGAAACGGTTATCACGATAGTATGCTGAGGCCAAACTATTTTAATCACAGTGTCAAGTTTAAGACGGAAGTAGAATGAACATTCCCAAGACGGCAGATTCAAGGAGAACTTAGCAAGCTACCAAGTGAAAAAAGGACCTTGAAAGCAAAACACTTCTTAAGGTCTTACCTATGCTCGAATTGCGACTGCTTTTTGGTTTTGCAAAAGTCACCACAGGGAAAAATAATTTTAGCTGAAGCAAAAGCCAAAATATTAAGTACCATGAGTCAGAAATATCCTCATCACGGTTCTGTGATGCATTAATAATAAATTAGAAAAAGAAAAGAGAAGAAAAGAAAACCTTGGAACAATTACTGCCAAAACCACAATTAGTTGCTAACAATACATTAAACAATCATTTCCAACATCACAGGTAGTTCCACATGCTTTTATATCACGATAAGTACAATTACATAAAATGAATAAAAATCTGCCAAAGGATTAGCCCCTCTAAATAATTGTAGACACAAAACATGTTAGAAAGCCAATGTGTTAGAATTGCAGATTTTGAATATAGAAACACAAAAATGTACAAAGCTTAGCACCATCAATACTATAGCTCCTAACTCCCCGAAAAGTGGATATCTGTACCCCATTAATCCAGAGGTTATTTAATAGGCAACATTCAGATTAGTTCTTGAAAAAACTAAATAAATTTGAGAATTGTATCCACTTCTATCTTTTAAAGTGACTGACTAAACTGTTAATATCATATTTGGTGAATCTCTCAACTATAGGCTTCTAGCTGATCCAGTATTGAAGTGCTTGCAGGCTAATTGTATATATATATATATTTTTTGATAATCAACGAATTTATTAAAAAGGCAAGGAGGACAAGGTGTCCTACTTACAAGAAAAGCAAGAACAAGATACAAAGAAGATACAAGGCTATCTCACAATGCTGAAGCGATGCCAGAAACATAAGCACGGATAAACACCTACAAACAAGCACACAACCCCCCCACCAAAAAAAAAAAAAAAAAACCCATAAAAAAAAAAAAGGAATAATATTTTCCTCAGTCATGTTGACAAGTGCCCAACATGTGCCCCTTGACTGTGGCAAAATTGCAATTTTAAATTTTCTTGCTCATTGATTCAAAAGTTCAGAGAACAATATATCAATATTTACACCTGGCAAGGCCTGGAGAACTTGTATCCATGTGAAAAGGAAAGGCTATGTTGAAATGGGGACAAATAGCATCATAGAAGTACTGCAAAAGCAAACTTTGCAACTGAATTTCGGGCAAAGTTGTCATAATAATCAATTGTATCAAATCTCATGAGATCAATTTCTAAAATTGGGAGTTAACGCAAGTATTTAATTTACCTGGCAGTATAGAAGACTCGTATCTTTTCCACGAAATATCTTTGCAATAAATTTTCCACCTTCTTTGAGTACATGAGTAACAATTGTTAAACCCTGCAAACAAGTTGACCCAGCTGATATCAATTATTACACAGACTTCAATGATATTAACCATCAGCTTTAGATACCAGGCAACATCTAGCAATTGCTCCTAGAATCAAACAAGGTGTCCAATTTTAAGCATTTATATAAAGGACTTGATAATTTAATCTGATTTGCAATTTCATATTTTTATAAAACACAAAAAGCACCTAAGGACAGTTAAAATGGAAGTTTATGAGAAAGACATTATAGGGTAAAATGTATCAGAGGAACGGTAAATTACAGTCGGACAATCTTCTTACTGGAATTGGGTTACTTCGGAATCACACAATTCAAACAAACTCCAAGTTAAAAGAAAGACTGGGTTTTGTTTTTTTTGTTTTTTATTTTTTGGTAGGAGAGAGAGAGAGAGAGAGAGAGAGAGAGATTTCTAATATTTTTATTCCACATTCCCACCTTAAATAGGCAAGAGATATGCTTCATTACACTTTGCCTGAAGTACCACATAAATTAGAGCTACAGAGTTCTTTCCCCAACTGCAGTCTAAGCTACTCTTGCTAGATCTATCTTGCTCATCATGCCAAGATGAAAACACAGAGATGAAAATGAAGTAATATGTTCCATAAATTGGGAGCATAGGTACTAGATGTACCATGGAGCAGTATTTAAATAAAATATATGCCCTGTCAAAAAATAAAATAAAATGCATGTTGCTAAGACCCACAAAATTAGATCAGGTAAAGTTATGATTCTCACTATTTTTAATTCTAGGGCAGAATGATTGAATGGTAAGGCACAGTAAAATATATGGGCATCATGTCTTAATATTCGTCCTATAAAGGGCAATTACCATCTAAAGGTAAAGATGGGACAGTGACTTTCCTATAAATAACATTTACCAATTCAAAAAGAACCTAAATACTCACAGCTAGAATGAGTTGTGACTGAACAAATTCATCCATGTCATGAAGCCCAGTAACTGCAGCGAAATAAAGCGAGCTCAAGAAAGTATAGATCAAATAAAACTGAAAACACTAATAGGATGAACCATAATACAGGAAGTAAATGTCAAATCTGTAGTCTAACCATCAGGAGCTCCGTCACACACGACCAGGTCAGCCTTGCATCCATCAAAATGTCTAATGACCTGAAAACATATAAATGATTGATGAAAAAATATTCATCATTTTGGTACAAGAAACAATTAAAGACAAGAAAAGAAAAATATTGAAGTAGAACACAAAGAACCATGAATTCTAGGAAGTCATATATGTGCATAACATGTGTAATTATGCATGCATTTATGTATGCATGAATCATTCATATTGAGAACCAACCCACTCATGGATGCAAAGAGACAAGCATAACATGAAGGAAACAAGGTCAGAGTTACACCACAGACTGTAGATATTTGGCCATCAAGAACACATATAGTTGAGTTGAAGTTGAACTTTGGATCAAGCAGTAATCTTTTTCCATTTTTCTTGTCCTTTTTTTTTTTTTTTTTTTTATAAAAAAAAAAAAAAATAGTAATCATCAAAGCATTGGACTAATAGTAGCAACTGAGGGAATAAAATCCCAACATACCCACCCAACAAGAACCAAAATCAAATCCCAACATACCCACCCAACAAGAACCAAAACCATAGACAAAATATGGAAGAGCACTCACGTATACTGCTTTTAATCTACAAAAATACCAATACAATGAGTAGGTCATTTTTATGATTTTGAACAAGAAATACACATATTGTTGTCTTCATACTGTCAAACACACAAAATTTGAGAGAGAGAATAAAATGTGTCCCTACCACTTCAGCTGTTCGAGCATTTGTGATATCACCTTGCACTTGAATTACACCTTCGATTGGAGCCATGGGCTGCAAATCAATAGCTACAATAAGAGGAAGATTGCTATCCCTGCAAATTATAACGAAGAAGTAGGTTATTATGATTTTGACTCTTGTACAGTAAGGTTGTATGCATGATGAGGATGACATCAATGATAATAAGTTAAAATTGAATATCACTTTGTAATAAAAAGATGCAGAATCTTGCAAACATGTAAGAAACCACTAGCACCCTAAAACTTGTGGGAGTGAATGAGTAAGTTAGCGAGGCACTCTACCCAAAAAAAAAAAGCTCGTGAGGCAAATAAAAGGTAATTGCAAAACCTAAGTTAGTGTTATGATAGAATTTTGAAATAGCACCTCTCTTTTTAGCATATTTCCATTTTGAGTATGCCCCTTGGAGTGCAAATGTTGGAGAGCCAAATATAAAGTAACCAAAGGTATGTGCGCCTTTAAAGCACCCATATACAAGTTTGTGAATATATGCTTTACTATTTGGATGTATGTGGATATGAGTTTATGCAATTTTTCCTCAGTCTCTCTCTCTCTCTCTCTCTCTCTCTCTCTCTCTCTCCAATGGACAAGAAGGAAAATAAGATATTAAAGCCCAAGAGAAGAACTAAACCTAGGACTGAGATACAACCTCTAATTGACTCTATTATAAATATACAAAGAAAGTTTCACCAAATGAGAGTTTTAAGGCATACTTGTGGAAAGGAAATAATAAGAACAATAATATATTATCAAGAGAACTCAAATATAAATAAAAGAGGTTACCTTCCATCTATGGAAAGCTTTGCTGGAAGATACAACTTACGGCTCAAAACCTACACATAATACCCATGGTATCAGAGACTGGTCAAAATGCTTTACACATCATTTCCTCAAACAGCATGGAAAAAAGGTAAATATAGTGTTTACTTTAACCATTTGCATATCAATCATCAAATGCCCTGACTTCAACATGATAAAATACTGGGGAAAGTATTTAAATTTCAAATGGTGTGATTAAGAGGGTCATCAAACAGAAGAAGTACCAGCATCTCCATATAATTTTAATGACTCTAATTAGCTTATAGCACATGCCATATTCTTTTAGCTTAAGGCAACAAAAAGAGAAGGCAAGATGGTAAAAAGTAGAAGCAGCAGTAGGAGCTACAGCAGCAGTACGAGTAGCAGTAGTAGTAATCCATGTGACAATTAACTCAAATTCATAGTCAGTGTCAATGCTTGGGTTTAACTCTTACATGTGAATGTTCTTGAGAGAGCTCGTCACAAGCCATTTGTAAACAAAAAAAAAAAAAACCATGACAGAAACAGAGGAATAACTTCATCTAAATAAATGCATAATTCTCCATAACTGTTCGGCTGTTCCCAGGTTTATTCATTAAAAGGAAATTTATTAGTCACTCCAAAATGACAGACCTGACTCCAGCTACCAGGGGCTGCACATAGATCTACCACACGCTTTACACCTGCAAATCAAATTGATATCAAATTCTAAAGATGAGAAATGTCCTCAAATCATATATAAATGAATAAATGCACACAAAAAAAAGGAACAAAAAATCTGCACAAAGTTCAGCCTATTTAGAAAACCATATCAGAACCAGAGTTTATTGGTCATCATCACTTTGGTAGATTCCTAGATGGTAGGATAAAGATAACATACAACGTAACTTTGAAAGGCAGGAAGCAATTTCCAAATATGTTGTTGCTAATTGCCATGGATATTATATTAAATTTTAAAAGGACAAGGGAAAAAAAAAAGAATACACAAAGAACAAAGAACATGGATGGCCACACCTTCAAATATGTTGAATTCCTCATCAATTTGAAGGAGCTTGAAGGCACTTCGAGCACGCCAGCCTTCTTCTTTTGCTTTACGATAGTAGATATCCTGCAAATTAATCAACCTACAATTATAAGCTCAAAATTGTATAAACCCAAGACATATTACAAAGGATGTAACCGATAAAATATCAAACCTACCCTCTTATCCCTTGAGGCTTTGCCCATGTTTTGAACTCCTAGTAGCTTTGTAGAACTCCTGATACCAGGCTCAGTTTTGAATTAAAAATCAGTGAACACTGGAGTATAGTTCAGGAACACAGCAAGTAAAAGTTATCTCTTCTTTTGTACAAATTGCAATTATCAGAATAAACTGCGAAAGACCAGCTGCAATTTCTTCTCAATTCAAAAGAAATGTAGTCTATAAAATCTGTATTTTGTTCAAACCCCTCCATATAAAAATGAAAAAAGGAGGGAGCATAAATTGCGAGATTTGAAAACGTACGAGTGTGTTATGTGCTCTTCCAATTCCCAGACGTTCACCCAACAACACACACATACTCATATTCTAAGTAATGGTTATTTAGTGAATTATGATTGCGTCATACAGCCAAATCTACCACGAAGACATCTCAAGAACCCAACTTCGCTAACTTCTAATCAGTCATTTCATCGAACACCTTCCGTGCATGTTCTGATTCTCCCTTCCTAAACAACCCATGCATGCTAATGTAGTGAAAGCGAGAGAGGGTGACACAGTTTAAGAAAGACAAAAAAATACACATACTGCGAAGAGCTACTTGTCCCATGATATTCAACAGAGAAAAAAAAATAAGAAGTAAAATTTAACAACAAAAGGCAAAAGAAAACACAGGTGAATTAGGAGCTTGTTGTAGCATGCGATCAGAGAGAGAGAGAGAGAGAGAGAGAGAGAGATGTACCTGTTGTGGACGCAACAAGGCAAGAGTCCCCAGAGAAGAACAAACACCCGCGTCTTTTTAGTTTTTATTTCATTTGGGTGTTGTAATTGTTGAACAACAGTGGTTACCCTCAATAGAGAACGATAGAAGATCAGGAGACAAAGCGACGACGTCGTTTTACTCAGTCTGCTTTTGGACCAGCATTCAGAAAGGGCCTCTTGGGCTGGCCGACTTTTTGAACATGCCTCGGATCGAAGACGCAAGGAGGCTCCCACGAACTGGCATGACAAATGATCTTGCCAACTTGAGTCCGTGCTGAAGACTATTACGTTTACTATTAAAATAAAGAAAAAATACACTTTGCACCCTGTACTAAAAGGCCAAAAATATTTTACACTCTTGTACTTAAAAAAAATAATAATTGAACCCCTGCACTTTCAAAATTTGGCAGAAAGACTTATAGCGTTTAATAATGAGAGTAGATTACTATTATACCCATTGTAATAAAATAATCAATTGTGGGTCGGGAACTTGGGTCAAGACATCCCAAACGGGTCTAGCTAAAAAAAAAAAAAAACCCACCAAAAGAGAGCCCTTACTTCTTTCTTCTATACAAGCAACCTACACAAACTGCCATTAAAATAGCCAGAAATGCAGCTGCGCATGATAAACCCAGAATCAAATCTCTTTTTCTCGATCTGGTTGCTTCTTTTTGGTGTTTTTGTTGTTGGGTTCGTGTTTATTTAGTGTATGTGGGCTTTTGGAATGAGAATGAGATCGATTTGTGAAACAAATTTGGGGTTTTTGAAGCATTGAGAGTATTGAAAGTGAAATTCCCAGCATGAATGAACGCCGATTTGCCAAATTTCTGTATCTTACCAGAGCCAACAAATCCAGTGAAATTGTTCGATGATGGGTTCAAGAACTTGAGCCGAACAAGTAGAGGAAAATCAGTAGGAAAAGTACCATTCATGGTGTTATCTGACAAGTCTAAATACTCCAATTTCTGAAGAGTCGAGATGGGTTTTGAATTCCCCAAACTGTTGCAGCTAGAAATGTCGAGATGCTTTAATTTCGTGAGGTTTACAAACCTAGATGGCAAAACTCTCATATCATTATCAGAAAGGTCAAGCAGAAATCAACGAATTGAACAATTATGATGAGGGGCTCGAGAGATTAAGCACCTGAATCAACGAACCTGAACCAAATGCAAGCAGCAAGAAGACAAGCAGAAATCTACAGATGCTTCGTGCCTTCGTTTGGTAGCTGAGAAAGTGCAGAAAAATAAAAGGAATAAAAATTGGTTTGGTTGACTGGGGTATTGCGGTGGTAATGATGAGTGGTTGTTGTGGAAGGCTTTGAGTAGCTGAACTGATTGATAGGATATGTAAAGATAGTGGGTTAAGGTATGCTCTTTGGGACTTTTATGATGAGTGGCATATTGGTGGGTAGGGTAGTCGTAGAGAGATTCTGATTAGTGGAGAGAGGTTCTGGACCTGTAATGGAGGGTTCTCTTCTTCAGGTTCATCTGAGCTGTGATCTGATGCATGTCTGTGCTACTCTTTAGATGGGGTGTGACGGGCATCCCGGCGTTAAATTTTTAAGGGAAAAATACACTTTGCTCCCCCTGTACTATTACCCAAAAATACTTTACGCCTTGTACTTTAAAACCAGACATTTAGCCCCTTGCACTTTCAAAATTTGACAGATTTAACCCTTCTGTTAGTTGTCCGTTTATAATTTTGACGGAACACGTGACAACATAGTAAATTTTTTTGGACTAAAATGCCCTTGTAAGTGGGCATAACTTAATCTAATCCAAATTATAAGCTAACCCGACCCAAGATCCCATCTTCTCCTTCCTCCATTCCACAATCCCTGCATCAACTGACTCTGCATACCAAAACATAATAAAGTCAAAAATCCATTTCTTCAGTTTCTTTTGTTTTCCTCAATTTTCTTGGAAACCAAATATGGAAAAAGAAAAATAATTTTTCAATTTCCTTTATTTTCCTCAATTTTCTCAGTAACCAAACATGAAAAACAAATCCAAATTACCTGAGAAACATGAGCAATTCCGACCAAGTAAACATCGCAAGAATTGCCTTCATCTACACTCCATTGAAGCTCCGTGTACTTAGTCCTTATTTCCATGAAAATCGCTTCTCCGGCGAGTTTCCCTCGATTTCCCCACCACGACAACCGTCGAAGACGTCTTCTCCATCACCAACGTCGAGCTCATCGACGCCGGAGCTTCCCCTTCTCACCGCCGCAGCCGTGATCGTCCCCGAAAACTTCCCAAACATTCCAAAACCTCCAAAAAATACATCAAGATCTAGAGAGAGGGCGGGCGAGGGCTCATATTTTCCTTGGATCAGGCAAAAAAGGGTAACCGTTATGGCTGCAAATCCAATTGCATGTACGAAGAGAAAGGAGAGAAATAGGAAGACACAAATGTGCAAGAGGTAAACCCAGAAGGGTGTTTTTGAAAGTTAGGTGATTAGAGATCAAGGTTATTATTATTATTATTTTGGTAAAGTTTTAGTTTTTATTTCTTACCAACGAAGAGGGTTTGTTGATAATAATGCTGGAAGTGGTCTGTAGGAGCCTCGGAATTTGTGGTGATAATGGTGGCAGCAATGGTTGAGTGGTGGAGGAAAGGATGGTTTATGTAATATCCCTGTTCCTCTAAAAGACATGAAGCCATAAATTTCCAAGAATCTAAAGCTACAAGCACAGATACATAAACTTCACAGAATAGTGAAACTTTTGCAAAGGTTCAGCATCGGCCCCATCTTTCATCAATGTTGTGGAAGGTTATACCTCTGTGACCATGGAGAATGACAAGAACGGCGGGAGTGACCAACCCATGTATTTAATAATTTTTTTTAATTTTTTTCTTTTATAAAATGGGTATAATGGTAAACTACCATAACCCATTAACGCCGTATGCCCTTCAGCCAAATTTTGAAAGTGTAGGGGGCTTAGTGTCGGCTTTTAAAGTACAGGAGTGCAAAGTATTTTTGACTGATAGTACAGGGGAGCAAACTGTAATTTCCCCAATTTTTAATTATAATCCCTCACCGTTTGGAAACCCAGAAAGCAAAATCCTTTACTCAACTCATCTATGATTCTTTACTGTTATCAGACTCGGTTACCCTTTTTTCTTTATTTTTTTGGTCTAGACCCAGTGTTTTCTCAGAGCTGATAACCATAAATTAATCACTGTTCGTACCGGGTAAGCCCACGAGGGTAAAGCACTGGCCCAGAGATTTTTTATCAAATATCCATTGCCCGGACACGATGTGGGAAGCAAATCCACTCGAACCCGAGGTGGATAGTTTGAGGCCAAGCTGCTCAACCCGACCAATCCACTGGATTACCCTTTTTTCTTTATTATAAGACAAAAATAGTAAGAAACAAAAAAAAACATAAAATTTTCATTTCCAACTCCTTTTCCCCAATTTTCTCAACAACCAAACAGAGGGTGAAACTAGAAGAAAACGGAAACGATATGCTTTGTAAAAAGATGAGAGATACATCACTCCAAACACGGAGTTGACCATTTTTCTGTATACTCCTAACAAACAAATATGCGGAAAACATATTCCAATCAGAAACAATAAAACATGAAATTAAGCTATGGGAATAGCAGATTAAACGAAACTTCACACTCTCAACTCATCCCAATACTTCAGAGAGAGATAGAGAGGAGAGAGAGTGAATGATATGTGGTGAAAGTGAGCTTAAATTCAAAGTTCTGTTGCACAGAGAGAGAGAGAGAGAGAGAGAGAGAGAGAGGGGGCAAGAGAGGAGAGGCCGGTTGGGTCATGTAGTCTTTTAAAAAAAAATAAGGGCATTTATGTCATTTTACATGTAAAATATAGTCATGTGACAATTGTTCCGTCAAAAATATAGACAGCCAAAGGAAAGGGATCAATGTGACAAATTTTAAAAGTACAGGGATCAATTGTTCACTTTTAAAGTACAGGGGTGCAAAATATTTTTGGCCTTTAGTACAGGAGTGCAAAGTATATTTTCCCCTTAAAACAAATCATAATTATTTGACAGTGTTTCAATTCTGAGCGGACATTTCAATTCTGAGTCACGTCCACGAGTTGTGTTGAGCTTTGTTACCTCAAGGTGGCCGTAGAATACTGGGGTGGCTCAAATCTCATGAATTTATTTATTGAAATAAATAAAAAACACCATCCCAAATTAGCAGTGATTTTAAAACTCTTGTTTCGGGGTGTGTTTGTCTATTCTTAAGCCCAATGGAATAACAAAATCTCTAATACAAACCACAAAAAGGTTCTAATTCAGAATTTCGTGAACAAATTGGCAGAATTCGATGGTTATCATTTTAAACCTTCCATATCTGTATATACATGGCATGAACCTGTGGAGGGACCTTAAAAGAGGTCTTGTTATCTACATGCTAATAAAGTTTAATATCACAATCGTAGAAATTGCCAAAACCGAGCAGTAAATTAAAATGCAACAATCAGCGACGGTAGTAGAGTTTTGATCTTGAAAAAATTGGCTAACCAAAAATGAAATATTTAACTGCTATACTACATGGCTATTTGAAGATCATAAATATATATATGCTAAGCAAAACACAGTTCGTGAACTGACATAACAAATCCACAGCCAATGGTGAACCTTAAATTTGGAGCCCGAGTCATCTCAAATCGCACTATGGAGAACACGAAATTCTCAAGGATTAGAACCCTCAAATGTAACACGCAACCGCTTTCTTCTGCCCCAAAAGCTTGAGCTCCCTATCATAGTTGAAACTCAAAGTCTGATAAAATTTGATGTTCAGCTTCCTGAACCACTTGGGCCTGTTGCTGGTTTCGCATCCTCAGCTTTCTCATGTTCTTTGTTAAGCATCTATAAAAAATAAAAACCGAATTTAAAAATTATCTGAATGCACGAGCATGATCAAATTACCAAGGCAAACTCCAAACAAATCAAATGACTGAATGAATGCCAAGAAGACGTCAAGTTAATATATGTTTTAATCTAACAGAACCAATGGCAAGTTCATACAACAATTCATTGCTAGCCATTGAATACAAGAATGACATCCATCTAAATGAGCATGTTATTATCATGGAGGCAAGATGATACTGATTTTGCACCTTTGTCGTTCCAATAAAGGAAAAATTATCAATACTTCAACCTAAAAATGATATAGTTATCCCTACAATGTCAATATAGACATTGCCAATATTTATAGTTATCTATACATTTAATTCAAAAACAGGATACCATAAGGCCATGCCAACATGCCACTTTAAAATGAAAAAGAACTGTTTTGTGCCAGAACAGGGCATGTCACCTTGTTATTGATCAAGTTGTGGAGTGCTATTACACTTCTGATGAGAGAAGAAAGATAAATAACCAACATCATATCATTTGTTTTCACTGCATAACAGGATAGATTGTACATCAGTGATCTGAAAAGTAAACAGATTGACCTGCTGAAGATAAAAGAAATCGAGCTTATTTAAAAAGCTTTGGCTTGTTTTACCAGCAAATGCCTTGATCAACTCGGACACATTGAGATTTGGAAGTAGGTTGAATACATCCTGCAATTTTGATAAAAATAATTTTAACTTCCTATCAAAGAACTTTATCTAGTTCATTATAATTTTTTTTTTTTTATTTTTTTTTTATTTTAAGGAGAGAGAGGAAAAGATACAACAATCAAGGCAGCCCTAAAATAATAATATAGAGAAACTAGCAGGGCACAAATGCATAAAGAAATATGGAATAGCATACCTGCAAATGGTAAAGAATCTCATGATTTAAGGGAAGCTTCCCATCAACAACAAGATCAAGATAACCGCGAATCTCTCGTAGTCGTGCATCCAAACCCTTCAAGGCTGCAAGTTTTCCAGTGACCTGCACAAGACAAAAGATTATTGATTTTCCTTGTTCCTTCTATTCTCAAGTTATATCTGAAGTTATGAAGGAGATGGCATCAATAACATTAAGAGCAATGCTAGTCGTCCCATCCCTTTTTCCCGTTTGATAATCCCGTCTGACACATTAAAGTCCCACATCAGCACATAAAATAAAATAAAATCAAATAAATCGATTGAAGAAGCAACCGATTGAAGAATGAAGACTGACATTCCGACTGCCTGTCGACGATCACCATGTCTCTTTTCTCCCCCTCTCTACAGCTTTCAAAAGCTTATCTCTCCATCTTTGTTTGGGTCACCATCCATTTCTACTGTATTCTTCTATAAGAAGAACTGAAGACATATTCAATGACAGTTGTTAAAGGTTGACATAATCAATGACAAATATGCGTCAACAATTAATCCTAATTTTGGATTAGAAACACTTCTTGGGCTCAAATTTTCATAAAAAATCATTGGTTGAATATACAATTTCTCAGTTTCTTCCACTCATAACCAGATCTGAACAGTTGAAAGTGAAGAATTCTCATTTTTTCCAAACAGTTGATGCGCAGGACGTCGATCCCATTTCATGTGATGGGTGTTGCCAGTGTATTCAGGGCAGAATGAGGAAAGAAAATTGTAGAGAGAGAGATGGAGAGAGACCGAAGCAAATATGGGCATGATCGTAGAAGATGGTCATGGTCAGCGGTCAAAGAGATGGCTGTGGTCAGAGAAGATAACCATGGATGGAAGTCAGAAAGTCAGTTCCCTCCGCTTCCTTCATCAATCGTTTTTTATTTTAATGTTTTTTTTTTTTTTTTTTTGTCCTGATGTGGCAACATTAATAACGTGGCAGTGCACGTCATTTAACCACATCACATGGGAAGTTTGAAACGGGAATGAGGGGACACGAGAAGTAGCATTTCTGTAACATTAAAGAAGAAACTACAATGAAAATAAACCTCTGTTGCAAGTGTGCTAATGGTTGTATCCTTCACATCCCTTAGCAAGTGCTCCACTCCTGTTGAATAGTAATCACGATAACTTTATCAGTAATGGAAATGAAAATAATAATAATCCAAAAATTAACTAAGTTGCATTTTCTTCAAAATCTGGGAGGTAAATAAGAACAAAAAGCATTGCAAAATGGGAAATGTATTTTCTCATCTCATGGCATACCAATTTCCTCAACTTCATGAGCAGCAATTTCTGAAGGCACATGAACAAAAACCTTTTGGCTTTTTTGAGTAGCATTCTGTAACATTAACCAGGTACTAGATTAACCTCCGAGTAATGAAGGACAAATGAAAACAGCTCGTCAAGAAAGAATAACTTCAGCCATTAAAGGAAGAGACAAATACTTTGTGACTTCTATTAGCCTCTTCTCAAAATTAAATGAATTGTCCTCAACAGTTAACTTAGGGATATTCAAGCCAGATATAATGTATCTGATCAATCAGGCATAGAAACTAGATAAGTGCCACGCTGATTTATGTTCTTACCTCTTTAACCTCCTCAACAGCATAGTAAGCTTTAGTGGGTATGCCCAGCTCCTTTGGTTGGACGTCAATTATGACCAAGACAGGATTTGGAACATAGCTACAACACCATGAAGAACTAGATCAAAAAAGGGAGAAAGAAAGGATAACAGAAAGAAATATGATAAGCAAAAAACATGACATTCAAAAAGGGTGAGAAAGATAAATATCACTGATCCCCATCAACATGCATCAACTTTCTTCATTCGTGGATTTCTCCATATCCCCTACATTTCCTGACCAACTCCTTACTTTTAGAGACATTCCAAAGCCAAACAAATCCCAAATCCCAGATTCCTCACTTTATACATATAAAATTCATACCAGGACAAGCCTATGACTTCGAGCATAACTGACATTTTACCCTCCTAAACACCCATACTAAATGAAGAACACTATACTTCCAACCATCAAAACTTCCATGTAATCAAGAATATACGAAACCAAAGATTATTTAGTCACCAAAGATTATTTAGTCCTTGATAAATCCCAAAAGAAAATATAAACCAAAGATGTATTAAGCAGAATGGTAGGGCATATAATACTGAGGTAATGCATGATGAAGCTACATTGATAGATCAAGTGTAACATCGTATCCCAAGAATAAAGTTCATGAACTTACTTATGGAATAATCTGTGGATATCTAGATCATTCTCCCGCAGTTTTGGGCCCGTACTATACCAACCAACAACATGCTCCTTTGCTGAAACAATTATCAGAAAGCCATATAAGGAGATAAATACCACTTCTCCAAAGAATAATAAAAGACTTCATCACTAACACGCAAATAAAACAACTAATTACCATTGATTCTCTTGAACATGGAAAACATTGCTTCATGGTAGTTGTGGTCAATAAACCATATGCTTGGGTCCTTGTCCTCTTCTTCAAAGGGCACTGAAAATACAAGATTTTGTCATTTAGAAATAGACAAAACTAGAATACAACGTAATAGCAAATCATATGCTTGGCTCCTTCTCTTCTTCTTCAAAGGTCTTCAAAACATTTCTCCAAACTGAAGTTCACTGCTTAAAGGATCAACGCCATATGTAACATACGTTAAACAAGGCTAACTGCTTATCCTTGACTTCACTGTCAGGTCTCTAAATCCAGAGTTAGAATCCCAAGTTTAGTTGTCAACGACTACAAAAACCCCCACCACGAGATTACCCTAAGTCATACAGAATTACAAACAAATAATTAAGATTCAAAGCTTAACAATGACGAATGAAAGTAGAAAATTGCATGCCTAAATCTCAGTCATAATATCCCCCCCCACCCTCCAACCCCACAAAACCTATTGGAATTAGCACTACTATCCCATAACAGAACGACGTTCCCTATTGTGTAACAATGTCAACAGCAGAAACCCTAATTTTCTTTCCCATAGCCAAATATGCTAGCTATGCCTTATTTCACCAAGGAAAACATAGCTTCTAGGTTCTTCTAGTTGAAGACTAGTTCGAATTAATTTTTGTCACACTACAAGAAACCAAGTCTATAACTTTCCGTTTGGTGGCTAAGAAAACCGACGAAGCAAAAGACAATTTTTTATTCTTATGTTTTCTATTGCTTTAGTTCCCAATTTGTTGCATTAGGCACAGCTGAGCGAAGAATTGAGTTTTGTCGAGTACCAAAAAATGAAAAACCTAACATCCAATATCTCAATTTCTTCTATTTTCTTACATTTTCTCGGGAAACAAACGTAGAAATTGAGTGCAACAAGTTCGGATCTATCACAATTAGGAATAATAATGATAATAAAAATAATTATAATAAAAGGTAGGTAGAATTCGAACCTGCGTAGCTGTTGGTGACATCAACGGTTCCTTTGAATGAGCTACCGAGTAGAACGCCTATGACTCGTTTGCGAGTGTCTTTGGCGACTCGGTTGTAGTTGTCGACAATACTGAGAAGAACCAAAGGGTGAACTATCACCTTCTCGATGGGTCTCGATGATATTTGCTGAGTCTTGATTACGTCCATCCTGATATTTTTCAGCTGTTTCTTGATTATACTTGTTCTTCTCTGCAAAACCCTTGTGCTGCTGGCTCTCCCTTTCTCTCTCTCTCCCTCTACTTTAACCAGAAGGAAACCCCAACAAGAAAGGGACCTTTCAAATCTTTCAATTAATAATGTATTCGTACTATGCGCATATACATATATATACAGTCTTGCGCAGCTCAAACTTCATTTGATTAAAAACTAATTATTTAACTGGGAGGAAAGTTCAGTGCAGCCTAATTAAATTGAATTTTGATTTATTTCAATTTATTATCTAGCTTGTTCACAAATTATTCACAAAAAGGCTCGGATGAATTGAGTCTAATTAAACCCGAATTATAAGCTTATTTGTGAGCATAAATATGAAAGTATCCACAACCTTACAAACAAACTTGATCATCATAAATACAAATAAAGCAAGCCTACGTCGTCTTGAATTTGGCTCATTTAATAAAATTATAGGAGCGCAAAATATAAATTAGTGATAGTTTAAGGGGTTAAACTATTATTTTTTCAAAGTTGATATGGTCATGATAAAATTGCTACAGTGCCTTGCAGTGAATTTTACAATTTATTTGTCTTGCGATAATATTGTGGGAACAACTGTTGGATTACTACGATCTAATTCTATTGATGTAAAGTACAATTACTGGGTTAATGTTGTCTGCAGTCGACTTAAGGCTGAACTCGTGAAATTTATAATTGTTCAATTTATGGATGATAAGTTGGAAAAAAAAATTAATCAAGTAAAATCTATGTAGAGATCAATAATAAGTGATCTTATTTGGCAATCAGTAAAGCCTCAAATAGAACTAAATGGTGGATTTGGGCATGGGCATTTTTTTCACACCCAGGTTTTTCACTGCACATCTCTTCACTCTTCACATTCTGATTCTTGATGGGTATACCAAATTGCCACAAAAATGAACAAAACAAGATTGATAGTACTCAATACAGCTAGCATCCAATAATACTTATCCAATCTGCTCTTATTTAGAGTGTCTTGAAACCAACTTGGTTTCCCTCCCCTTTCACTAATCTTTCCTGCTATGGACACTGAAACTACGCTACACAAAATTCCTGCTCCATGAATGCCGTAGGTGAAAACAAGCGGGTAACGATCCTTTGGCAGGGGATCTCGACGTGTAAAGAGACAAGTAATGCTATCTTGAGAAATTCCATCAAGGGCCCCAAGAAGGAGAAACTGTGGAAGTAACCAAAATATACTCATTGGAATTTTTTCATTGGGTTTGTCAAGTAAGCCGTGGCTCTTAATCACGGTTAGCCTTCTGGTTTCGACTTTTGCAGCTGTGATACAACATAATATGGAGATTATCATTGCCAGTACAAATCCAACCAGGGGAGCATATTTTTTGGATTCTTCTCCAATTAAAGTTCTTGCAAGTTTAGTCGACAGTGACCTTTTTTGGGTTCTCCTTCTGTTGGTGAAGATTGACTTCGCCATTTCATGGAAGATTAAAAAGATTGGAAGAGGGACTTTCAAGCATCCCACCATGCGATTCATGTGGTTTGCTTGCTCGAGAAAGTAAGTGTTGCCTATGGAAATCACAATCCCACACATAATGAAGGCCATCCACATGGGAATCATATGTACAGTGATTTTGGTACCGGTTTCTTCTACTTCTTCTGTCTCTATGCAAAGTTTGCTCTGTGGCCTATTATGCTTATATGAAGATGAACCACTCAAGAACACAAGTGTGGCAACTACAGTACATATTGCTGGAATTCCAAACCGAACTGACCATGGCTTTATATAAGGAAGTGCTATACCTCCAATTAATGCGAAAATAACTACAGTAAAAATGCCCAAGAATTTGCAATATGGGTTCCTTTCTAGATCAATTCGATCATTTTGCGTTTGATCTTTTTTTTGAAAGGCCAGGAATGGCTTTAAGGATGTTGTGTGACCAGAAAACCCAACAGCTATAAGGGCTAAAGCGGTGTAGAACAGGACTTTTTGGGTGTTGGCAATGCAATCTGGCTGGTATGCACTACAGTTGCCTGCAGCTTTAGAAAGAACTGGTGGCGTTGACATTGCCAAGAAGCTCAGCCCCTGCAGTCACACTAGACAGGTTAGTTCAACTCCTGAAACTTGATAAATGCGGTTCTATAATTTCAATGACAGCCTGAATAGTGAAACAGAACCAATTGGGTATTAAATTGGATTAGGCAAGAAACATATATATTCATAGGCAGTATGGAGGGAGAGAAACGACGCCCTGAATTTGGTGACGGTTAGTAATGCATCTTATAGGCTTTGTAATTTTGTGCCCTCATTTTAAAACAGCGGTCCTCTAAAGTTCTTTAATTTGGTGTAGTGTATAGCTAAAACGTAAATAAATTAAATGAAAATTATGCATCATTGGTATGAAAAATCCCAAGAACCAGGGAAGAATGGGAAACTTACAAAGCTATAGGCAACACTGGATAGCAAGAGCATAAAATAGTCACCCATGAATGCATCGACAATGCAGGCCATGCCTATTGGCATCATGGTTGCTGCACCAGTAAAGATATTGACAATGGCTGCGGCATGCGTGAAATTAAGCTTCCAAACATCTGTTAAGTATGTCATCATCACCCACACGGCATATATTGCCAATACGTGAGCCCCTACAAGACCTACCATGCAAGAGATAAGAAGCAGAGTGGTTTAGTATGGTACCTCTCTTTGTTGTTTGGTACCCCATTTACTAGTGTAATCCCTAAAATAAGGCATGTGTTATATTTTTAAGCACAAATTATCAAACATTTCTCATTAACATGGCTTGGTGGATGCCCATAGAACTTGGGGTTTTACCAGTTATCATAAGCATCTTTCTAAGCCTAAACTGATGAAGGATTATCTTTTCCATTGGGCTCTTTTCGTTTTTGATGGAATTGATTCCAGAGAAGGTTTTCTCTTGAAACAAAGAACAAATTATAGATGCAATTAAAGCTAACTGAGGAGACAGGATGAATTTTCCTCAAGCTTTATAGTAAACTTTTCTTGGACATTAATGAATTCTTTAAGAAAATTTTCTACTGTGCATGAAAATTTTGTATGAACTATTTACTATTTTAACAAACAGAGATAATTCATTTTTTATTTTATTTTTTGTAACAATAACTTCAACAGAAGGAGAAGTCAGCGTTGCCCCAAAAGTTTTGCAAGAGAATAGTTCAAAGTTTTAACATGGTAAGTGCTAAAAGTTTATTATAGAAAGCAATTCAAATCAATTCAATCACCCATGATTTTGATTATTGCTGCCATTGTCCACCCTCCACCTCTTCTTACTGTAAAACAAACAGATTACCAACTTATTCAAAAATTATCAAATTGAATTTAGATAGAATGACAGAGAGCACATAGCAAGAGAATAGTTCAAAGTTTTGCAAGCACAGAATTTCCCCAAAAGGGAATTCTGCCAGAAAGAGAGAGAGAGGCAAAATTAATAATAATCTATTGCAACTTAGAAAACCTCAAGATTTAAAAAGATTCCCACCTTCAAGAA
The DNA here is from genome assembly GCA_017140935.1 of Hamamelis virginiana. Taxonomy (NCBI): domain Eukaryota; kingdom Viridiplantae; phylum Streptophyta; class Magnoliopsida; order Saxifragales; family Hamamelidaceae; genus Hamamelis; species Hamamelis virginiana. Next base: position 726,773 of record JAESVK010000099.1, read on the forward strand.
AGACCAGACGTTAAAATCTCTCAAAGAATATGGCCCTCAAGTCTGTCTGCCAGACATAGAGAGAGAGAGAGAGAGGGAGAGAGAGAGAGGTGTTTGCAGGATAGAGAAGGGGGTGGAATGGACATATATTCTTGTGGAATTGTAGGAGAGAATTCTAAAGAAATTTCATGAAGCCCATAAAAATGAAGACAATATAGGAGAGACCTAGCAAGTAAAGAATACTTCTGCCATCTGTCCTTTTTATTCTGGAAAAATTACACTTTTTTTTTCTTGTCCATAGTAACCAAAACAAATACACTTTGTCCTCCTTAGTTTGCACCTTTTAACCAACACCCCAGAACTAATTACTTTGATGCTACGCACCCATCAAGAACCATCATCAGTCAGTTATCTTCCATGTCTGGACCACAAGACCAGCCACTAGAAACAAGTATTCGGTTGTTTACAGGGCCACAGTTCTATGATATCAGATGTTTACAGGCATCACAAATTTTCTTGCTGTTTGCATTCTTTCTGGATCTATGTGAAAAAATCAATATACAGGATGCCCAAAAAGTCATAACAAACCCAAATTCAATAACATTACTGACTGAAAAAAGAAACCATTGACTTGGAGTTAGAGTTGGATGAAATTCAAATTAGTTGCATGTGTGGAACTACTTAATTTGAATGCCTAAATTTTATGAATATTGAGCGAATGGACGATGCTAGTCATTAAAAAATTGTTGAGCTGTACACAAGTACCGATTGATTGTCAAGAGGAAATATGATAACCCTGATCAGTAGCAATTTAATGATTAGTTGCTTAGTTAGCATAGCAATGATATGACCTGAACAAGAGTTTTTGTTAATCCGGTGTATTTCATATTTCTTACAAGTGATTCCTTGTTTAGGCACCGTTTGGATTTGTTTTTTATAAGTACTTATTTGCTTTTT
>JAESVK010000099.1:792708-805858 GCA_017140935.1 Hamamelis virginiana
ATGAATATGACCCAGTCATGAGCAGTGTTGCAACTACCATCCATATTGCCAGAATTCCAAACCAAACTGACCATGGCTTTATATATGGAAGCATGAAGTAATGCAGCAAAAGTGTCCGGGAATTGCCAAGGCAGTGTCCTTCCTAGATCACTTTGAACATACAGTGTTTGATCTTCCAGTTGGAAGAACTGGTGGAGTGGACATTGCAAAGAAGTTCAGTGCCTGCAGTCACAACTGAAAGATCATCTTCCTAATCTTGATAAATGTCATTCTATAACTTCCAGGACAGCCTAAATAGTATAACAGAATAAACGGGGCAATTAACTTGAATGAGGCAAGAATCATTCTCATAGCAGCACTTTAGAAGAACCAACATGGTTGCTTCAGTCACACGAAGTGGTAATGGAAATATTTTTTTGGCAAGTGATGGAAGAAATCTTATCACCACCCAATTATCCAAATCCCACCCCATGGACTAAGTGGGCACAACTTTGGCCCCAAGGAGATTTGACCTACGAAAAGAGGTCTTTCAGCACGTAACTCATGGGTCCATGCCACTAAACCAACAGGCCATTGGAATGGAAATAATCCACATACATACCCATTTCTAGTCAATTTGATGATCAATCTATCAATTAAGTCAATTTGCATGAGTTAATTCATGAATCTACTAATGTAGCTAATCATACAGACCCAACAGTAATGAGCTATACAGTGAAAACGATGAAATTGATGATCACTGAAGTAAAAACGCAGTTTGAAATTATTCACAAATGCCCATCTTTAGGTGAAAAGTATGAAATTGATCATCTTTGGTCTTTGCCTATCCAGCCAACTTATTTCATAAACAAGTTCGGCCAGCTAGAAAATGATTTGCTAAAAAAAGCACTATGAAAAGCAGAAAAGTTTTTCCCATTGGCTGTCTTTGATGATAAAATAAATAAATCTATCCAAATGGCGAATGACAGAGAGCAAATTTCAAGAGGAAAGTTGCAGTTGCAAGCACAGCACAACCTCAACAGGAAAGAAATATTATGATCACGGTAATAGAAAAACCACAAGCACAAATGAGTCAACATTAATAATAATCTATTGCAACTTAGAAGACCTTAAAATTTAGAATGATATCTACCTTCAAGAAAGAGCAAGTGTTAAAATTTCTCAAGCCCTCGAGCCTCTCCAAATTCGCTGAAAACTTGGGCGTCTCCAACATTAATAATTCTATGTAAGCAAGCTGCAAAAGGTTATCAATTATACAATTTTTAGTAAGTTGGACTAGTAATCTTAGGCCTCTCCAATTCATTGAAAACTTAATTTTTATCCAACTGTACACTGAAGGAGTGCTTCAAATCAAGCATAAGCAACTAAATACTTCAATTTTACCACACACTGCATCTATGCTATGAAAGGTTTACAGCTTAAGTAATCTTTGAAATATTCTTGCATTCTGCATTCTTTACCGATCTATATCGAAATGAACAATATACAATATGCCCAAAAGGGGTCACAATAAACCTAAATTTAATTTCGTTACACAAGATATTTATGCAACAATACCAATCCAATTGTACCAAAATGGATTTTGGGTCAGAAAACTGGAACTGCACCAGAAAAATTGGAGCTTTCCCACACCTCAATGCCTTCAACATCTTCCCTACTAACAAATAGCCGATCCCCACCACCTTCAATCCTCTTTATAATCCCTCTTTCTGAGTCTGCCACTTTATCCACATAATTCCTCCTGTAGGACGCTTCACAAACCTTACTTTCTCTTACTGTATCTTCTCCTTCTCTCTCCTCCACCTTAGACCATACCTCCAACCCACCTTCTCTCCCCACGAACACCTGGTTCCTATAACAATGCACCACACTATTGCCCGCCCCACCCGTATTTCTCATACTCGGGTTCTTATCTTTCAAATACACCCACGGATCGTCCCCCAAATTACGCAAATCTGCCATCCCCAAATCGCCCGATTTGGAACAGACCTTGAACAGAGTCGACTCGTCCGCGTCAACATCCACGTCGGCGAACGAGTCCCCGAACCGGCTGCTTCGTCCCGAACCTGGCTCGATCGTCTCCCAAACTATCTCCCCACTCCTAGGGTCCCATATCCTGATGTAGCCGGAATACCCGAACGCACCGGAGGTGACGGCGCTTGTGAGAATAACACCGGGTTGCGGCAAGTACGTTAGCTTTCCGGCGACCATGGTTTTTGCCGAACTCCCGTTCTGGCGGCCGAGTTCTGATGAGATCTGTAGCGTTGATTTGTCGATCAGGAGGATGCAGTTCTCTTTATGTCGACATTCAAACGAGGCGAAAACGGAGGTATCTGAGTCAGCAATCGCGGTGACTCGGGCCTTGTAAATCCTCGGATCTGATTGGTCAGTCCAGTGAGCGGAACCGACATGGCGGCCACCGGAGAAATCGTAGAAGTGTAATCCCGAGGCATTTTCCGATCCTACAGCCGCAACCTCCGGCCAGACCCGGCGAATCGAGGTGATCTCCTCCAGGTGAGTCCGTATCGTTCCGGCATGCGTCAGATTCCAGTCGTAACCAGATATTTGACCGCCGTGAGCGATCCATACGGATCCGTCGCCGTCTCCGGCAGCGGCAGTGAAGGCAGACGGAAGTCCGTCCGCGGCGGGATTGATGGTGGCGACAATCGAGGCGTCGATTCCACTGAACCGAGGCGGTGAAATCGCCGATTTAAGTTGGGACTCGATACCGTAGTAGAGGGCTTCATCGGCGAGTTCTTGCTTGGAGAACCGGCGAGCAGTGGAAGGGAGGCGGTTCGATCGGAGAAGAGAGAGGAGGATGGAGAAGATCTCAGGGTCCCGGTCTATGAAAACCGGGTTATCGTCGTCGGTCGGCCGGGCCGAAAGAGCTGCGAGGAGTGAGTCTGGACCGCCGGACTGTATCGTCGATACGGTGGTCTCGAAGAGCTTACCGCCGACGTTGAGCTTGATACGGTCGTGGAGTTGCGACCCAAGGGCAGAATTGGAATGTCTGTTATCCATTTTTGGAAGGCGGTAAAGCCAGCCTGAAGAATGAATTTATCCAAAAATTACAAAATCAAAAGGCGGATGAATGAAGATGAATTTTATGACCGAAGTACCCTTTACTTCTATTGAAATTCTGGGATTGCACATTCTGGTCATGAGAGAGATTTTGGAGTTTAGCTTCGTAGACGCCGATGTGGGCCTGCTCAAAGAGTCCAAGCTCCAGAATCAAAATTTGTGGGCTGGGGATCAATACTACTTTGACATATACAGGAGTGTTTTGCTTATGACCTGGCATATGCAAATTATGAAGCCAATATTTTGTCCAATGGGTCGGCCTGATCCGAGTATGATAAGCTGCCGTTCTGATCCGATCCGCTCATTAGTCCATTAAAATTGAAAAATTCATTAGTCCGATCCATCAGCCCATCAGCTCAATCCAATCCATTAGTTCAATCCAGTCCGATCCGACTCGTTACCTTAGTGGACCAATCTAATGGTCCGGATTAGACAGGCCTTTTCCTTTTATTGGATACACATTCCTGTTCGATAACTTAACAGGCCAAGCTCGATTCAATATAAGCTCATTTCATTGACACTATTAGTGGTAGTACAAGGTCAATCGGTAATTTTTCCTTTTCTTTTTTAATAAATTCTTTTTTTATAATAAATGAAGAATTTAAATTTATTTGGAATACTTTTTTAGAATTTTTTTAATTTTTTTTTATTGAAAGATATACAACATTGCTATTAATACTACATATACTCATTGGTAAAAATTATGACCTAGGTTAGCTAATTCACAATTAGGCTACGAGTAGGAAGATCAAAGGAGCTTTTCTAAACATAATAATTCAAATAAATAGAATTTGTGTGTCCAAGTCAAACTAAATATCCAAAATATAATTTGATCAAATCCTTCAGAAAATGCTCATGCTGTCACATGCATCTAGCATGAGTGGAGATCTTCCGTCCCACTTTTATGTACTACTTTTCTGTTTCTTCTTACAAAAGTTCACTTTGAAAATTTAAATATGAATATTTATTAAAAGGTGTGATTTTCAAGATAAATTTTTGTGAAATGGGACAGGAAAGTGATACATATAAGTGAGATAAAAGATCTCCACTCATCTAGCATTCGTACTTATTTTGGATTCTCCTTGGGATTTATCTTATATATTATAAAATGTTAATAATAATCATAAGAAGTGAATACCCAAGATGACAAGTGGTACTACGTCACGTCCCAATTAGGGGGACATTAATGTTTTGTTTGGTCGAGTTTGGTTAGTAATTAACAGCGAATAATAATGACATTAAACGTGATTTGAATATTTGATTTGATTTGTCATTAAGACTTTGAAAGACATCTTTTTCATTAAGAGCATTTCTAATGCACACACTTTAAATGCCACCCATTAGCCACATCAACTCCATTGTTTAAGTGACATGTGTCCACCTTTTCAGCCTTTAACTTTCACACTTTAATTTACCTACATGTATGCTACAATACACACTTTAAAGTAACACTTCAAGTGATGACATGGCATCAAAATAAGATAGTTTAATGATTTTAATTACAATTAATAATCGGAATACATTTTAAATTTAATTTAATTTTTTTTAATTTACTAAATTAATATTTAATATTCATTAAATTAATTTTTAAATTAAAATATTTAATTTTATATTTAATTTAAATTTTTATGTGCCACCTCAGCACTTCAAAACAGCCGCTGCAATTAGAAGCCGCAGTAGCGACTGACCCAAAAGAGACTCTTTTAAAGTGCTCCATTGGACCACTAAATGAGTACCTGCCGGATTAGTCTGACACTAAAGGGTAATTTAAACGCTGGGCTGAGGATGCTCTAACTTGTGTATCAAGCAACCAACTGTACAATCTTCTGTGTGTTTGGATAGTGGGGTGCTATATGCTGGCTGTTATAATCAAATTCCTTTATTTTTTTATTTTATCGAGGAAATTTTAACTAGTTCCGAACTACAAATGGAGATATATTCTTTTTAAAATTACTTTGGAGAGGATCTGACCCTCCAACCCAATATAATTCTAATCTTTTTCCCTTACTCTCTCACAGATTGAGTTAGCTCAGGTTATTTATACATCTACTTCGCTATATATGCAGTGGCGGAACCACATCATAAGTAAGGGGGCCATGCCCCCTTCCCTTATCTTCAAATTTTAAATGATAGTTAGGAGTTATTATTGTGTGGGAAGGCTTAGGAGAGAGCATTTTCAATCTATTTCACAAGCATGGCCCTCTTTGGATAAACTAACCGTTGGATCATTGTAATTTTTGGTAAACATGAAATTGATAAGCAGTTCATCTAATCAAACGGTCAGTTTTTTAAAATATGTTTTGCATTTGACCCTATTGAAGTCACTTTACGTGCAAGATATATAAAAATTTGACAGACAAAAAGTTGTGTCTCCCTCTCTTTGAAAATAAGTAGGCCGCTACTTGAAATTTCTCATATAATAAATGATGCTTAGTATTGTTCTAGATTTTTTTTTTTTTCTTGAAATCATAATATTATCCATAATTTTTAGTAAGAGAAAGTATCCATATGAGTTTCTTCCGGACTCTTTGATTTTGCATGTACATTGAAAAAAAAAATTGTTATGAAGTTTAGTATAGAATTAATAATAAATGACTTTAAGAAATTTGAAAAAACGTCGAGTTTCATTTTGATAGATGATTTGGTTGAAATGCTGAATATGTATTTGTTATATTCTTTATGAAGAAATTTTCTCTTGAATCTTAATATATTTCTGTATTTAAATTTTAAAATTTTGCCTTTAATATTTTGACTGCCAGTGATTGAATTCTGGTTCCGCCCCTGTACATATGGCACGGACAACTAAATATTCTAAATGTTTTATTTTATTTTATTTTTTTGGGTTATAGGGAAGGAATTCAATCTTTAGATTTGGTCTCTAATTCTTATTGCTGTTATTATTTTTTCTCATACACTCTTAAGTGAGCTAACTATCACAACGACTCAGTTTAGACTATTGATGAAATGGGGGCCATTGCCCGATTGAGAACAAAGAAAGATGTAGTTAATTAAAGTTTACATATGGATGACAAAAGGGCAGTGAGAAGCTGTCAGACCAAGTACTATTTCTCTCAGTGAAAATTAATTAAAGTTTAGTTTCACCAACTGATTTGAGTGGGGTAGAATGGCAGGCTGGTTCAATTAAATGTCATGAAGAGATGGAACCCAGAATGGCACAGCAAATTAATGTAGAGCATAAAGTCAGGACAGATAAATGAGTGATAGTGACAATGCAGGTATATCGGAATATAATCCTATTTTCCTACCATTCACTGACCTAATATTATTGGGCCTTCAAGCTACTTTCACTCTCCTTGTCCTGCCAACGGGGTTGAGATTTTAGTTCTTTCCCACCAGCCTACCAATCCCCCTACCAAACAGAGATAACTTGACGTTAATTGGTTTGGAATCATTTCTGAACTAGAAATTATAAAAAAGCCTCTTTGTTATGATGGAGGAAATTAGATAGGGATTGGAGAGTAAGTGCAGATCCTTGTTTCAAAGACTGATTTTATGGGTTTCTTATTTTACATCTATATATACACCTCGTATTCATAACACTCATGTGGATCCAATATTTTGAAAAACTAACAGTTGGTAATTAAGATATATTTATCGAGTTTGTTATTTTTGTCAAAAATCACAATGATCCAATGGTCAGATTTTAAAATATCCCATTATAAAAAACTGTAATGTATCTAATTATAATAATTTTTCATGGTGATATTTTTCGAAAATCAATCATTAGATCATTGTGATTTTTGGCAGAAATGATATATATGAGAAATATATTTTATCCAACGGTCGGTTTCTTAAAATATTCAATCCATGTTGGTGTTTTGAAAATGAGGTTTAGATATAAATGTAAAAGGGACCTGCCCCTATTATTATTATTATTATTTTCTTGAATATGTGGTGCAAAAAAACAAAATGCGTTTGTCCCACACCGATTGGGAATCATTTGTCCCACATCCGTTGGGAATGGGGGAGTGTGTTTCTTTATAAGGGTCCATCACTTCTTTGAAAGTCGCTTAAGCTTTTGAAGTGGGTGTTTGGAGTTCCTCTTGTAAAAAAAAACAGAATGCGTTTGTCCCACACCGATTGAGAATCATTTGTCCCACATCGGTTGGGAATGGGGATGTGTGTTTTTGTATAAGAGTTCATCACTCTTTTGAAAGTCGCTTAAGCATTTGAAGCGGGTGTTTGGAGTTACTCTTGTCAAAAAAAAAAAAATAGAATGCGTTGGTCCCACACCGATTGGGAATCATTTGTCCCATATCGGTTGGGAATGAGTGTGTGTTTCTTTATAAGGGTCCATCACTCCTTTGAAAGTCGCTTAACCTTTTGAAGTGGGTGTTTGGAATTCCTCTTGTCAAAAAAAAAGAATATGTGGTGCAACCTAATTGACCTCATAATTTTAGAGAAACTTGGATTAGCCAGAAAATGCAATTATCGCTACACCATCACCCTGTAACTTGTACTTGATTAATCATTCCACCAGTCACAATTACTAAAGTTGCTGCCATCCTCATCTGTCACCACTACCATCACGTAAATGTGACGCAAAATATTCGAGAACTGACCCAATAATTTGATAAATAAAGTTTTGTATTTATATCAAATAGCAATACACGTGAGTGTTATTTTTGTGATAAATTATCATCACAATTGAGCTTTTTATTGCTATGACAAATTAAGATTCAAACATATATATTGGAAAAAACAATAGAAAATTATGGAATTTACTTTCATTCTTTCTTAGTTCTTTTCCTTTTCCCTTTCTTTCTCCTTCTTGGTTGGAACACGTCCGTCTGTTCCAGCCAACATCGCATACTTATCTTTTCTAGTCAAATTAGTACACTCGAACCCCAGCGTGGCACCCAGCACTCTCTGAATATAATTCGCCACTTCAATGGCAGATTTTCCGCCTTTGCAGGTGAGCTCCGCTGGCAGCTGGTTCAAGAATGTAATCTCATATGTAGGCATTGGATTCATGAACACAAAATAAGGGTCCAAAAATTTATGCCCACGAACTGTTGTCCCCGAGAAGACTGATTGTTTGGTATTAATAGCTACTGGCACAATTCTATCTGTGAGCTCGGCAAAAAGTGCACTAAATCTTAGTAGAAATGGCTCTCTACAAGTAGTTCCTTCTGGGCAAATTACTAAGTCTCCTTCCTCAAGCAACCTCTTGATATGAGCTGCATCCTTCTCTCTCTCCCTTGACAATGCAACGGCTTTAATTGGCGAAATTAGTTCGGAGAATTTGCTTATGCTATAAGTGACACAACTAATTTTTCTTCCTAGGGCAACCGCTGTGACCACGGGGTCTAAGATGGTCCGATGATTGCAAACAAAGAGTACTCCACTTTGGCCATTTTTGGGTGGGGGAGGAGGAGTACCCTTTACAATTAATTTGATTCCAAGGATCTTATAATTGTACCAAACGATACGTTCTGGTAAGGGAATGTTGAGGTAAACCCTAAGAATCGAAAGGATGATACCGATCGGCATCCATAAGAAGGTTAAGAGGGCAACCACTGGAGTAGGTCTCTGAACAAAACGACCATCATGAAAAATAACTGGGCTTAGAAGCTTGTTTCTTGGTAGCGGCTCGCATTTTGTTCTCGGCACCATGTATCCCTCCTGCAGTTATTAATGCAATGGTATTAAAACTCTATATGCATACAATTAAACATACATGTACATATCTTAACAATCTTGATTGAAATTGTTTGACCAACAAGTTTGGAGTCATTTATGAAATTTCTCGGTTATTTAAAGACTTAATCAAGGATAATTAATTTAAATCATCAAATCAAGCATAGTTTTGGATCCTAATCAAAGACAATTATATCCTTAGTTTAGGTATTTAATTGCATTTTTTTTTTGTTTTAATAAAAAATCGTGTTATTAAGTAAAGTTGAGAAATTAGTTGCTAATTCTCATGGAACACAGAATCAAAACCGCATTATCAAATAAAAAGCTGAGAAATTTGTTGGTAAATCCTATGGACCACAGAATTATAGAGAAATGAAAAAAAAAAAAAAAAAAAAAAAACTCCGTGTAAATCACAAGGAACTTGCCGACAGGAGCAATCAAGATATGAATTCACACTCTTGACATTCTTTTCATGAGGTAAATAATGGCATGAAAAAATGGATTGAACATGAAGGATGTATGTTAGGTACAAATTTTGTCCCCTATTTTGACTAGGTCATGCATTAGGCTCCTCTGTAGCGAAATTCCCTGTCAAATTTACTAATTTAGGCCCACTCTAATTTTGTCACGTCAAAGTCTAAAAAATTCGAAATTCCTTTCAACTCGGATTGGAAAATCTATGGACCATATTTTATGCTAGGATTTGAATCCTTATAGAAAATCCTTTTTTTTTTTTAATTTTTAATTTTTAATTTTTTTTTATTACGAGGGTGTCCGGACCAACCAACACGCACCTCAATACTCACCCTCACCGGAAAATTAGTCGAGGTGCGCGTAAGCTGACCCTGATACACTATTCATAAAAAAAAAAACAAAAAAGGAAAAAAAAAAATAGAAAATTCGTCTTTCATTCTATTACCTATCAAATATATGATTGTACTCATCAAATTTAGAGAGGATTTTAGAGGCAATTAATGAAATTTATTAAACAATGAGTTCTAATATTAATGGGGGAGACGGGAAGGAGCCAAGTTCTCCCCGTAGGAGAGAAAAGCATGAACCGAAGGAGCTGGAATAGACTGTTAGAATTTGAGACGTAAGAACTGTCTGGCTGGCAGAGGACCATTTTGAACTTTTTTTAAAAACTGATAGCTCACGTTGAATACCGGTAGCCCAGTAGGCAAAAAGAACAACAGGGAAGAGAGAGAGGGAGGTTATGGACAAAACATTATACCTATTAAAGCTCTCACCAAACCTTTTAAAAAGTATATAGAAGTCTTAATTCGTCTACCTATACTGAAACTAACAAAACAGCTCGATCAGACGATCACCTAAGTTCAAAATTTGATACCCACCTCAAATTACAAAAAATGGAAAATGATATGCATTGCTCAAAAATATATAGTGAATTGATGAAATTACTCATTGTAGCGATACTTGTATCGATTTATTGTAGGAATAGTGACGTATAAGATTGCTGAAAGAAATAATATGAGATCAAACCTTGCATAGCGACATGAAGTCATGATCAGTCTCTCTATCTCCCAAGCCCAAATCTGGCAAATTGCTGCCAAATTCCTTTTGAAGAGCAGCTTCTTTGTGTTCACCAACAAGAACACCTGGTTTCTTGAAAAACCCAGTAGCCCTCCCAGATTTTGATACTTCCAATTCAGTCCCAAGAACTTTATCAGCCCCTAAAAAGGTCTTCACAAAAGGCTCCACCATAATCCTTGGATTTGCAGTAATTATATACCTTTTCCCAAAGGAATTAAAAACTCTCCAAGTCTCAGGATGAACATCCTCAGCATAGAACTTAGGCAAAACAGACCTCGAAACAAGCTCAATGTCTCTAATTTTCAATCCCGCAAAGGAAATGAAAATAAAAATTTGAATAGCTAGTGATTCAGATATGAATAAGTATGTGAAGTAGACGAATGGAACGGATAATAGAAGGATTAATCCCCGGACAAGACTACCGGCTTCCAGAGCCACCAGCATATAGTAAGGGAATGCACTTCGAGACACTAGAAGGGTGCCGTCTAGGTCTGCAGCCACTGTCTGGTTGGACCGCCCCTCAGAGCTGCATTTCCAGATTGGTTCGAAACGTGGCCGAGCCCCCATGTGCGTGAGTGTGAGAGAGAGAGAGAGAGAGAGAGAGATATAGGTGTATAGTGTTGTAAAATGTGAGTGAGATGCTTTATGTTATGAAGCAGGAGGGGTGGGGTTTAAAAAGGAGAGGAGAAGATGGACATGCTGCTGTTGTTGTTGTCAGCATGAAGATTTTATGTGGTGGAGAGAGAGGGAGAGAGGGGAAAACTTGTTTGACATTTAAATTAGGGCAGTTGTGATGAGGGGTCCAAGTAGTTGAAAGTCGATGCCAACGCCTACATTACATTCAATTAGCCTACTTTTTAGCTTACAGGCGCCGGCCACGTTGCCGCCATTAAAGCTAAGCTTAATTAACACTCTTTGTACTTGGCTTAAGTCTCAATATTGAGATTATAAAAAATTTTATGCAGTGCAATGCTATTGAATGTTCTATTTTAAGGCATGCTTTCCCATTTAACGGCTTTCTTTTTATAAAAAATTATTTATAAGTGATATAAGTACTTACCCTATTTTAGTATATCCTAATAAAAGGACCCATTAAAATTATAAATATAAGGTAGGATCAATGAGTACATACAAGTTTATATATAATCTAACTGTGAAATTTTCTTTTAGAATACAAATTTATATATATGAATGAATACACGTTCGTATACATTAGATAAATTTTATTTTAAAGTTATATTTTGTGAAACTCACCATCGAATTATATGTTATTAATTTTTATGTACATCATGTATGTCAAATATCATGTCTTTTTTTTTTTTTTTGCTATAGAGGTATCCTGGGCAGCTTGCGATTACCAGACTAAATCCTGTACCTCGAACAAGGCTTGTGCCTTGCGGTCCGTGGCCTAGAATATTAGTAGTTAGTGGGAGTCGAATCCAAAACCAAATGACTTGGTATCAAATATCATGTCAGATTAAGAATCACTTGATTCGTAAATATAAGATTTTTATTGTTTGGATTTAAAAAAGGATGATGCTTATGGTATATATGGACGGATGAATGAACTTAACAAAAATGGCGGATGTAACAACGTTTTAATTACTTATAACCATATAAATTTTAAATCTATTTGAATATGTAAGCAAAAGTGAGGATGTACAAAAATATGGTTGACTTTGGATACATGGCCACGGATCGATAAAGGGAAAGGAAATGAAAATTTTAGACTGCACTGTATTAATTTCATGGGCTATCACAGCCCAATATGTTCTTGTTTTCCACGACAATCCATTAGTTTTTACATATATATTTTTATATACTCCTATAATAATTTTTTGAGCAATTTACGTACATGAACTCGATTCAAAGATAATTATGTAAATATTTATTTTGGACCAAAATATCTGTATGTAGAGAAAATAATAACCATTTTTATCGAGTAAACGGTCAAAAGTCAAAAAAATTTCCAAAAATTTTGTTAGTAATCTCCAATATTGCACTAAATGCCCAATTTAATATATAAATCTTCAATGCCAAAAAATGAAAAGAATCCTCAATCCCCAAATTAACACAGAATCCCCAATGTTATTAATGTTCTGTTTGGTTGGATGAAAGAATGAAATGGGGAGAAGGTAAAAGTGGAAGGAAGGGAAGTTGTGTGTGTGTTAGTATAGAGGGGAGAGGGAAAATGGAGGGGAGGGAAAATGGAGGGGATTAGCCCTCAAAATCCATCTCCCGAAAAGTGAGTGGAAATCTTCTGTCCCATTTTTTATGTATCACTTCCAGTCTCCGCTTACAAAAGTCCACCTTGAAAATATATTTTCAAGATGGACTTTTGTGAGGGGGACTGGAAGTGATACATAAAAAATGGGACAGAAAATCTCCACTCACCAAAGGTGGGCGAAAGAGTGGATAGAACGTGGTACTTTGAGGTGAAATGACCATTTTACCCTTAAGCATTTATGATTTCATGTCATGAGTACGAGGTTTTCCCTTTCACCAAACACAAATAAAAGAAAGATGGTCTCCCTTCCCTAAGAATGGAAAGTCCATCCCTTTTACTTTCCTTCTTTCCACTTTTCCATTCTCCCTACCAAACAGACCATAAGAATTCCCAATCCCCAACTCCAAACCTATCATTATTAAAGGACATGAAATGACGGGCATTAAATATTGTTTGGGGATTGGGGATTGGGGATTTTGTGTAAACTTTGTGATTCTATGTAAAATCGGGAATTAGAGATTATGTCAAAATTAAAAGTTAAAGTCAAATTTTGATCGTTTGAAGAGCGTTTTGGTCAAAAATATATATATATATATATATATATATATATATATATATATATATATA
>JAESVK010000099.1:805868-817982 GCA_017140935.1 Hamamelis virginiana
ATATATATATATATATATATATATATATATATATATATATATATATATATATATATATATATATATATATATATTAAAAGGTTCATATTCGTAAGTATCTTTGGATCGGATTTGTTCACGTAAAATTCCGAAAACTTAGGATTATTGATGTAAAATACTCTTTCTTTTTTTTTTTTTTTTTTTTCCATACTATAGAAAGATTATATTTTCATATATAATTCAATATGAAAAATGGCTTAATTAAGCCAAGTATGAGCTTTAAGTAGGAGCTTGGAGCTAAGCCAAATTTTGGTTGAGTTCATGAATGCAAGCCAACTAAATAGGCGCTTTATTTTTGGAGTGTTTCATGCTTCCATCTCATGGATTTGGACAAACAAGCAGAAGAAGATAAATTATATTTAATTTATTCCCGAGGCTCCTGTTAAAATTTTCAACCTAACGACTTCCAAATAGCCTCTTCCCAAAGTTTCAAACAGGTAGATATCAACATCAACCACCTCTCTCTCTCTCTCTTGTTTGTGAAGAAACACCTAACTTGGAAGCAATCAAAACCATAAAATGGGGAAAACTATAAATTTCACACTGATTTCTGGATTTTTTTTGTTGGAGTTAGGAACTCATTGCCTGCCCAGTGGCTATACTTTCGCATTAAATATTCTGTTGCCAACATCAATTATGTGCACATGTTGATTAGCATGGTTCACGGTTGAATGAAAATTTAGAACAGCTCTAATGGATGAATCCATTTACTTGAATTCGATCAAATTCATTTTTCAAATCTCTGACACTGAAACGTGTAGCCATTTGACTAAAAGTGTTCTAGCTAGAACTATCCATTTTTGGCTCCTCTTTTCATCTGTCTCATCTTTCAAACCAAGCACATGCAAATTTCTATACGCCTTTATGTGTTTTGGAGAAAAATAGATCCATCCAAATCTGGATCAAGTTTTACTCCCGATTTTGAATCCATCATTGGAACACCATTTTTTTGTATCTGAATTCAAAAAATGGATTTGCATCCACTTTTGAATCCACCAAGATAGCCTTAAGTTCTCATTCTCTCTCTAATTTTTTTACTCCCAATCTTTATAAATACTTCTTTATGCCCTATTATCATTTTGGGAAGAAACCGAAAGAGATGAGTAGAGTTTAAAAATAATTCATAGAAAATCAATTTCAATATAATTTTTATTATCAACAATTTTATATTACCCGATACTTTAATCCGAAATTAAAAACCACACAGACATGTTGTGGTTTGGGTGGTATGTGAAAAAAAAAAAAAAAAACAGTTTGAGATGAGAGATCTCGATCACCACTCAAAGTAAGACACATCAAGGTGATTTTTAATTTCGGGTTAAGTATCTCATGCTATAATATTTTTCTTTTTATTATTTTTTTTTCCTTTTCCTTACTCTTTGGAGAATCAAATAATACATACATGACTGAATATATATAAATTGCATGAGGTCAACTATATCAAATATCAAATACAGCCTCCTAATTAATTATGTGTGACATGATTGTAGTTGTATGTGATCCAAATTAAATACAGCCTACGTGTCACAGATCGATCCAACTACTTTGGCATGCAGCCTACTTTGGCTGAGTTCAATAATCGTTTCCTAGCATTAATTCTTTTGAGGTCAATGATAGAAACTGAACCCAAATCCAACTCCAACTCCAAATCCAAATCCATCCATGTGTATACACATGAATGTCAGAGCGTTGCATCACTCTGATACAATTATTTTTGCAATATTTTTTTTTTATTTTCTTTTTGCCAAATGAAAGAAAAAGGAAAGATCGAAGATTCATTTATTTCGATCAACAAATACTGAACAAGACATGTGATTAGCCTATTTATTCAAAAATTAATGGTGTAGTGTGTAGGTATATTAAATTTTATAGGGACGACTGTCTTTGTCAATAATTTTCAAATTAACCCACTAACTATATATATATTCATTAATGTATGAGTTTCTTGCCAACCGAAATCTCATTTAAGTACCCATTTTTAAATTTAATTTAAGGACCACTCACCTTTTTTTGCACAATCAATGATATTTTGAAAAATTAACCGTTTTATTAAATAATATTCTTATGTATGTCATGTCTCCCAAAAATTATAGTGATCTGACAATCGATTTTCAGAATACAGCTCGTGGAACACTATAACAGTATTTAATGTCAGATGCTGTAATAATTGTTTAACAGTCTGTATTTTGAAAATTGATTATTGGATCATTGTGATTTTTGGTAGACATTACTTATATAAAATGATTATCGAATCCAAATATCGGTTTTTTAAAATACCTATCATAATGGTGAGTGGTCCTTAAATTAAGAGTGCCGGTTATTCTTTTAATCAAGCTTAATTAAGCCACCTGATAAATACCCGGGCTAATGAGAAGACTAACCCTAATTCTAGGGCAATAAAACAGTCTACATCATGCTTTTTGGGTGAGACAGCTTTCAGTTATAAGGGGATTAAAATGTTGACTTGTTGATTGGGAAGATTATCTTGGGAATTAAGATCTAACAAATGGATTAGGGCATATATAGTGTAAAATTTTAAAAATATATAAAACATGCATAAGATGTGTGTGTATGAGAGAGAGAGAGAGAGAGAGAGAGAGAGAGAGAGAGAGAGAGAGAGATCCATTTCACAGTCTCAATATTAATGAACCCTTCATGCATAGTTGTTATGTCACCTAAATAATGGACAGATCATAGAGTTACTTATAAACACATGGGCCTGCCCTTGGGTCTCACCTACTTAGTCGGTCTGCTTCACCAACTTCTTGAAGATGTACAGTTGAGTGTAATTTTTTTGAAAAAAAAAACCTTGTCGACAAAAAACTAATTGCCGAACTAATATTTGGTGTAACAACATTAAATATGGACCGACTAATTCAATTAAAATCTTGAATTAAGAATACATAATGCTCAAAAAGGAAGTATTTATTCCTATATCTTGACTCTTGAGTCGTCATTGTAAATGTACGTGCCAAACGTGCCATAATTAATTACGCCATGTACAGATATTAAATCACCGAATATTACCCGGCACATCAGATGCTGATTTCAATTATTCAACACAAATTAAAGGCAACAATCTCTCGCCTTCTCTACTGGAACTAACTGTATGTACGATCAATGGAGTTTGAAGCTAGCCTAGGGGAATGGAATGAGACACGGCACAGGGTCGCATTTTTAAAGTATGCGTGACAGCGTCTCAATCGGTGGACCTGCCAACCAGCAAATATTTTGTCTCCTTACATATTGGATTTGAAATATATGAAAAATCCCATCACATTTACCATATTTTTGGGGATTACGTCATTACGTGTGATATCTTACGCTTACTCCCACCAAATTTTGAACCTAGACTTCATAATTCCACCCTTCATACTTGAAGAGGTATCAAGAATCAATTTTAAAACTTCCGATTCATGAACCGTGATTCATAACTCTTAGAACTACGTACGTACCCTGGTGGCATGTAGTTGATGCACAAAATCCTTTCATAAATGGATTTAGAGTACCGTTGTATATTTGTACCTATATAAATGAGAATACATGCACATAAATGTGTATGTACGTGTACTTAATTACAGGGATTCTAGGAGCCATTTCCAACCGCCTCAAACACTAAAGGGTCCAAACCAAAGGAGCCTTACATGAGCTCCATAGCACCTTCACTTGTGCATCACTCAAGAGATAAAGCTCCTTCCTCCAATAAAGCTTTGTCAGATAAGCTTTATTGAGAAAACCAAACCTTTAAGGTTAAAGGACAATGATAATTTACTGGCTAAGGCACCTCCACGAGATATTTCATAAATATCCCACCTATTTAAGGTGGTCTCCTCCGCAATAACAAGGTACGTCCACTCACGCCAGCTCCTCTCATTTCATGTACTACCATGCCTTATAATAACTTTAGCATCGGAGGGTCTTTGGCAGGCCCCACACCGGGGTTCATCTCCACCCTCAGCTCCGCCCAGGGACGTAGCTTCGCGTTCAGCTCCCCAACTCAGAATCTAGCTCCACAATCGCAGGTACGACAGATTCTACCACATAGATGAAGGAATAGATGAAGGAAACACACCAAATATCATCTATAAGGGTGGTGCTAGCTTATCGAAAGTCTGGTTCACCACAGGGATGCTTTTGAATTTTTTTTTTTAGGAAAAATTATAATTCCACCCCTTTAACTTGAACGCTTTTTATACATTGCACTCTTATATATAGTTTATTTCCAAATATATTGACAATGTATAGTTTTGATTTGTTATACGTTTCATTTTTTTGTTTGTCAGTGGATGTATATATTATGCAATATATACATATACTAAATTGACTGAAGTAATTTATTTTTTTCATAAGATGTTGGCAACATGAAGTAATTTTGGTAAAACTTAGTAATTTTTCTTCATGTAGATTATTTATTATTAAATTTTCCTCATATGGAGAAATAAATTTGCTAAAAATTTATGGGATTGTAGAGGGTGATTTCTTGATGTCTTCAAATTTTGTATCACGCAAAGAGAAGTTTATCCGGGCCATTTTTTAAATTTTCATTAAAGAATCAAATTGTTGACTGATAGAAGAGTGAAAAATATTGCAAATCAAAACTATAGAACGTTAATGTGTTTGAAAATAAACTATAGGAATTTAATATTGAGAAAATAATATTAAAAAATAAATTTCAAAACTTTAATTTATTAATTTAATTTAATTTAATTTAATTTGATATTTATGGATTTGATTCATCTTAACTTGGATGTTACAAAATATTATGATGATGATATTTATGGATTTAATTCATTTTAATTTGGATGTTACAAAAATTATTATGATGAAATTACGGCACTAATGGCTACTTTTTGTCCTATAAATAGAGGGTGATAAGCCTCATATGAGACCATCTAATCATCTTATTCTTCCATATCTTCTATTATATTTTCCATAGTTTCTTTTATAATTTTATTATTTTGTTGGGCAACTTTATTGAAGACGGGTTCATTTATCTTCCATTGGACGTACCCATTAAAGACATACCTGTGAGTTATTTGGGATCGTGTCTCCGAATGACTGTTAGCTACTATCACCTGTACTTAGGGAGATAATAGTACCTTTAGGATAGCGTGTCTTCACGTGCTTTCCCACATGCCAGTTTTTCTTATTTATTCTTTTTGTTTCTTATATATAAAATTGTTTATTTATTTTTTTAAGTAATTAGTTGTTAATTGATGAGTATATCAAATTGGTTTATTTTTATATTGAAGTTTAATAAAAAGAATATATTTTCAAAATAATCTCCAACATTTAATGTGTAAATAAATATGAGTTGAAGGATTAAATTGTAATTATTTTTCTCTTTATTTATTATAATGAAAAAGAATTAAAAAAGAAAAGTTGTTATTAAGGCAGTCAAGAGGATAAACTACTTGAATATGATCCACTAGAGCAATTCATATAATGTCCAACAGCCTATAATTAATTGTTGGACATGATCTATCAAACCCGGCCGGTCCGGTCCGGGTTTGATAGCAATGCTTTTTTTCTCCCACTTAACGTGGATTAATAACTTTTATAATGTTGAAAAAATAAAAATAGAAAATTTACTAAATAAACAAAAGAATGAGACGTCGTTGATTGATTATTGACTCACCTTAATTAATTTCTTATAGAATTTGGGTTGGTTGAGTCTTTTAGGTGACAAATCATTCTTGATACGTTGATTGATTATTGTCGGAAATAAGGATTTGATATCTTACTTATTTTGTAATTAAATTAGTAGTTTTTCTCTCCTGTATTTTGAATGGGATGATGACGGGTCCCGAGTTAGGCGAGCGACTCGCTTTGGACAGTTACCCAACTCAGTGATAGCTAGGGCCTAGGAGTCGAGCTATTTGCGCGGGAGTCAGACTGGGTAAGTTAGTTGGAGGATCTGGGTGCCAACTCGTTTGAACTAGAGTCCATCAGCATTCTCACGTCTTATTTGCGTTTCTTTTTTTTTTTTTAATTATTTTTTGAGTTTAAATTTTTATTTGATTTAAGAAATAAAATGATAATTATTTCTAAATGACTTAAAAAATTATAGGATAGTTGGTAAAATTTACATATAATAAGTTACTGTTGTAAAAATTATAGAATTTCAACTCTCTTGGCCAGCCACCAGTCATGTAGAATATATAGTCCAAACGTTATATGATCCCATGAGACGGTGGCCTTGCATGAAAAGCAGAAATTTGTCAGGTTTTGAGAGTTCGATCGTACATTTTACTGTTTGGCAAAAAAAAAAAACTTTTGACACAATCACATATAGTATAAAAATATTGATACATGAAGACTTAATTTAAACATAATTTTATAGAGATATATAAAGAGATACTTCTCCTATAGTGATTTTAAAAAGGTAAACACAAATGAACTTTCAATCTTAAGAGACATTTATATTTTGTTAGTCTATGTGTGATATCACCTGCAAACTCCATCCATAAGATAGATATATGGTTAAAATATTAAAATATTAAAATTCGATCCTAAAACCTCAACTTCATAAAGTGTGATACCGTACAGCTTGATTGCAGTTTCTGACCAAGTAAAGCAACACTTTCAAAGCTGTAACTTTCACATCTTAGGGGAAATTAATAAGGATTCTTTATTTAATTCAATGGATGATGTTTGATCACTATCCCATTAATCCATTTTAGAAAATATATCAACATCAATGAATATTTTTTGTGGTGTTTGGATCTTGAAAAAAAGTAAGAAAAAGGGAAGAAAAGTTGTAAAAATTATTTAGAAATTATTTATTTTTTAAAGCATTTCAAAATTTTCCATTTCTTTCCCGCAACTTTTCCTAAATCCAAACAGAGGCTTAATTAGTACATTTTATAAGGGTTTTGTTCTTTTGTTATCCCATTGCAGCTAGTCAAAATGATCTGGATATCTTGAATGGAAATTTTGTATCCTTAATTAGAATGAAACCAGTGTTGAATAAATCTATATCTTTTCCACCATGCCTAATCAGTAATCACGTGTAAATTGTAATTAATCTTTGATTTAAACAAATCAATGGTTAGATATTCAAATGACTTGTGTTGCCAATAATACAGTCACATTTACTGTATCCTCTCTCTCTCTCTCTCTCTCTCTCTCTCTCTCTATATATATATATATATATATATATATATATATATATATATATATATATATATATATATATATATACTTCTTTTATTCAATTGAACATTAATTATGAAGAATTTGATGGGCACTAAGTTTTAAGTTTTTATCGGATAAAGCCATATATAGTTGAGTAGACAAAGTTTAAATATTTTTAAATTACTATTGTCCTTTTAATATATTTAGTTGAGAACAATTAAAGCACATGCATAAGTTATTCATAATGTCCATCTATCCATCAGAGATTTAAGATTGGCTGGCTCAATATAATAGTGTAGGCCACTTCACCTGTAAACAACTACATTTATTTTGAAATAAATTAGATAGTAATAATTTTGTTTATGATGATCGACTTTGTTAACACCCAATTAATTGTGACACGTGCAGCAAATTACTAACTTTTTAATTTAAAATTTAGCATGATGGAGTGTCATGCTTAAATACCCATTTGTAAAATACTTTCATAAAATTTTGGTAATAGATTTAGGTCGTCCCGATTGCATTAAATTTGGCTAAAATCACTTTTAAAAAACTATTTTTTCACATATCTTTTTAGAATTATATTTAAATCAACTCTCAGCATATTAAAATTTTCATACTAAAAGTGATTGTGGTAAAAGGTAAGGAGAATTAGCTTTGGTCAACCATTTTATATTTTTCAAATTGTTTATAATTGATTATTGTCCATTATTTATATTAGGTAGAATTTTGAATTTTAAAAACAATTTTAGACAAAATTATTCTAAATTTCATATATTCCCTAATAAGTGAGTTTTAGTTTTGGGTGTGTACAGAGGCTTTTAGGGTGTTGAAATTAGATCCTTGAAAGAAAAAAGGTCCAAGCATTGATTTTGAAAGATGGGAAGTCCAAAACTAATTTTGATGCAGATTCACTAAAATGCTATAAATATGCTATGGTTTTAGTTGAGCTTTAAGGATTCCACCCCCTCAAAGTGGGTTCTTTGATGTGCCACCCCCTCAAAGTGTCTAGTCATGAGTCTATTATGACTGATTCAAGGCCCACAAAAGAGGTTCAAGAAGTTGATTTATTATCATTAGTTTTTCTTATTATTATTATTATTTTTTCTCTCATCCTTTTTCTATTTTCCAAGTATTTAGTCTAGGAATGCTGAGGGAAGAAACAATTAAAAACCAACTTAAGATCCCAAACCACGATTAACTGGTTGTAAATCAAAATCAATGTGGTGGTTTGGCGGGTTAATAAGCGACTACTTAAGTAAATATATTGGTTTTGTGGGAGCCCAAATTCTCATGTTCGTTTGGTTATGTGGAGAACCGTTTACCAGGCAACACGTGGCTTTTCTCCAATCAATTCGGACGGGCTTCAATCGGCTCCTCTCAACTAGTGGAAAGTAGTGGGTCCCACATTCACGTGTATGTCGCCTAAGGCCCAAGCAAGAGGGCGGTAAGACCACGTCCTATCCAGGGCAGAGACAGAACGTCTCTTCGCCCGCATTCGACTTTATTCCAATTAATGTCCATTAATGGTCATTAATGTGCGTTAAAAGAGAGGAATATCTGGCAGAGTTAATTCAGCTCGAAGATGCTGCATCAACGGCGGGGAGATGAGTTCTAAGGTAACCAGGAATAAAGATGCTCCCGTAAGCAGCAGAGGGGTAAGGGAGTTTTTGCCCACCTCTGTACTTTGGTGGCAACTTCCCGACCAGCTTGCAATTGGCATTAAATGCGACAGAGATCTCCCCCAACAGGAAAGGCAGTTGCACATATTTCCATACGAAGTCCCCCGACAGGGAGGGCAGTGGCTCGCGTCCTTAGGTTGAGTCTCCTTCTCTTTTGTATAAAGGAAAGTGGGACGAAATAAGATAAGCAAGTGATAAACTAAAGAGCAATTCCAGAGCTCCCGAGAATATATTTTCCTTCTTAAACCTTTTGAATTCATAAGTTTTTATATGTTACTAACTTGATCGTCGGAAGCTGTTTGGCAGACCCCACACCGGGGTATCCCCAGCTCCGCAGCGTTCCAATCAACTCCGCTAAACAGAAGAATCACCTCAGAACCAAATTTATGTCTACTAGGTAGGACTGATTTTTACAGGTGAAATGATAAAGTAAGAAATACCATACTTGATTAAAATCAGCTAATGTCCCAAGATGGTCAAATCTTGACCGTGGAATGAGATCTAGCGATCATAGGATATTAGTTGATTTTAATATTCCTAATTACTTGATCATTACTCAATATTGATTATATTATAATATAAAAAGATGGATTTCTTCAATTCTCTCTAATTCTAAGTTGTTTTATTTTCTTCTGAAATTAAAAGACACAAAGGGAAAGAGAATAAAATACAAACAAATACTCGGTGGGAATGAAATAATAGCAAACTTGTTGGCATTAAAGATTACAGCTGAAACTATGGTTACAATGAGAAGTGAAGAAAATAAATGCTACTCCTAAGCTAGCTAGGCTATGGTTAGGGCTAAGGTGGAGTAGGTTACCTTAGCAGTTAGCATATAGATGATAGATGTTATAATAATGGAGAGAAAGCTTCAATTGATGCTTTATTCCACATTTTGATTTTCTTCCTTCAAATAATGAGCGATTATTTGTTTTTATCCATTTATTTTCCTAACAACCTTTATGACACATGTGAGGGACCCATGAGTTAGGGTAATATGGAAATGCCGTATAATCACAAGAACACCACCCCATGAGTTGTGGCCCACAATCCCTATAGGCGTGTTTGGTTGGCCGGCTTCCCGGTGGGTTTAGGGTTACATACCCCAAACCACTGTTTGGATCGGCGGGTTAAGGGTGTGACGAAGGAGCATGGAAGACGGCCGTACTGGGTTTCGGCAACCTCTTGCAGCTGGCGGGTTGGAAGCTTGGAACCCGGGTTTGCAATTTACAAATTTTGTTAATGATGAGCGTGCCCTTCAGTTTTGCAGGCAACAAAAATGATTTCCATCTCTATCCCACATACAAAACTCACCATTCGAAGGTTACAGTCACACGAGAAACCCTAGCCGCACAGCAGATCGGAAGAAGAAGAAACTGTGTCGCCGTCGCCGTCGAAAAAGCTGCTGCGTCGCCGCTCCGTAGATTTGGCTTGATCTGCTGCTGCTTCCTCTTCCCCCTTCCCCCTTCCTTCTTCCTCTGCTGCTGCGTCACATATAAACCCACTGTTATGGCTTTTATATATATATATATATATATGTTAGCCTTATGGCTTCCACCCATATTTGTTAAATGATTTTGATGATAACAGACATTGTGTTTTGATCTTTCATGTGTATATGAATACATTGTTATATTGCACATGATAAAATTGTTGTATTACATATGAATATATTGATATATTGCATATGAATATTTTGATGTTCATTCGTGTTTATTGCCAAACCTTTTTGAATGAATGTTTATTGTTTGACAATGTCATGATTGTTACTTGATTAACATTGTCATATTTATTTTAATGTTTGTTTGGCTAACCTTATTGATTGATTGACATTATCCTATAGTTCTTGTATATCCATTTTGGTATATGTGTTTATAAGAATATAATAGGATTCAAGTTGTCAATGAAGAAGGCTCAAGCCATCATGAAGATAAAGCTCTTGCACTTTATTGAACCGTATGTGGATGTGAATATGTTGCATATTCACTTAAAGACTTTGAAGAGCTATTGCATTGATGCAATCCTATCATGAGCCACAACATTATTGAGGTGTAATGATGAAGCCAAGCAAGCCTAGCACAAGCCAAGCTCAAGTGTTGAAGACTTTGCTTTTGTTCTTGTGTGAGTGCTTAGGATTTATATTGTAAATCTCTCTATAGGATGAACTAATTGACGCAATTAACTATGACTTAAAGACCATAGGTTTTAACTTGAAAAATCAAATTTTGGTCACAAAATTGATTCAAACTCTCAATGGGCTTTATGAACTCAAAAGACAAAATGTTTTATACTTACTGTTTTGGTCTAAACATCTTTGAAAAACATTTTAAACTTGCCCAAAAATGTTTTGGAACACTTAGTTAACTTGCTCAAGTGTTGTATGTTGATTTTAACTTAGAAATTTCGAAAAATTGACATTGCAACTTCCCTAGTCGACTAACCAATTTAGTCCTAATCGACTAAGAGAAGTCATGATGCGATGGTTTGAGAAATTCTAAGTTAGTCGACTAAGCACTATTGTCTAGTCGACTAATGGTTTCCTAGTCGACTAATCCTGTCTTGCTGGTCGACTAATGACAGGTCAGTAGCCTGTTTTGTAAATATAAGTTCTTAGTCGACTAACACACCCTTCTTAGTCGACTAACCGTGCCCGGGAACATTTTCAAAGGTTTTTTTAAGCCTTCTAGTCGACTAATCAAGTGTGCCTAGTCGACTAATCGACCCCCTGCTCAATAACAACTAGTTTTTAACACTCCAAACGGCCGCATTTGTTTTGGAACCTATTTATACTCATTTTATGGGTCTTGAATCAACTAATGATCATACACAAACTCAAGCTTATCTAGTATTCATCATTCTTGTGTGATTTAATCACTTACAATCATCATTCTCTCTTGAGCCATTGAATAGTTGTTAATCTTTGAGAGATATTAGTGAAAACTTCATTATTGTACATCTTCTATTCATTAAGGAGTGTTCTTTATTGTACTCATCTTCATTTTGTAATATTGAGAGTTGTAAGGGTTGTGTGAAACCCTTGTAGTTGAGAATCTACCACCTAGAAAGTAGATTGTGGGTGAGTTGTCTTCCACCTTGAAAGAATGCAAGTTGTAAAGGTTTCTCCACCTTGAAGGAGTGATTTTTAGTGGATTGTGGAATCCTCAAGACGGGGCTCTTGAGGCGTGGACGTAGGCGGAGATCGAACCACGTTAATTCTTGTGTTTGAATCTCTCTAACTCTTCTCTTGCATTTCAAT
>JAESVK010000099.1:817992-836993 GCA_017140935.1 Hamamelis virginiana
ACAGATGAGGGGCATCTAATCCAACGGTCAGTTTTACGAACTGTGATCTAAAATTAGCCATATGGAGCCGACCTTACGCAACTTTTCGTAATGCCGGCCTTATATTATCATGTCTGTATATATATATATATATATATATATATATATATATATATATATATATATATATATATATATATATATATATATATATATAGAGAAGTGATCTGGTCAGCACATGCTTACTTTAGTTAAAGTCAGCAAATAACACAAGCCCTTGGATTTCCATTCACCTAATGGAAGATTCATCTCAAGATTCCAATTCAAGGGTTTGTGTTCTTTGCTTACTTTAGCTTAAAGTCAGCAAATGCTCACTAGAACATTTCTCTCTCTCTATATATATATATATATATATATATATATATATATATATATATATATATATATATATATTTGGGGGTTTGATTATATTGTTTAAATGAGGGTAATTTGGTAATTATATTGATTTTGTTGTGAACCTTGATGGTCCAAAGAAACAAAAGTCAGGCATTCCCGGGCTTGAGATTCCCAGCATTCCAAACATTGGTTTGGGTTTATAAAGTTACAAACCCAAACCCCCGGTTAGACATTCCTAGGCTTGAGATTCCTAGCCCGCGTACCAATTGCAACCTATGAGTGTAGGGTATTCTCGCATGGCATTGCTCAAATTTGAATTTCTTGCTAACTGGACCTCATTTGCTATACACTTATATGGCCTTTGACGACAAAATATTTCTTAGTCGCTGCTAACACAAATTTTGAGAGACACATTTTAGGGCGTACAAAGAGAAGATTCTTGGAGAGAAATTAACTCAATTTCACAATAAGACATAACTTTGTTTCCAGCCCACTGTCAACAGAGTTTTTCACTGGTCGGCGAGGGGAGCGAGTTAGATGATTGATGGGTCCCATGTGCCTTAATACGGGAATTTCGCTGACAGGATCCATTGGTTTTTTGTTTTTGTTTTTTGAACTTTACTTTTTCCTGTTGCTTTTACAAAATGCTCCCAAGTCCACTTAGGTGACTGTTGTTCATGCCTCTTGGTCACATATTTCAAATTGACACCATACGCTTGGAACTGATAGTTTTTCCCTTTTTGTTTTTTCCTGTTTCATTTATTTTAGGGGCGTGTTTGTTTTGTTGCCCAAACTTAGCACAAAATCACAAACCCCAGCCTGGCCAAAATCTATTTCCGCTTCATGATGATTAAGTTTGGATTGGGCAAAGTAGGGAATGGTTGGGCGGGGTACCATTTAAAGGCTCTACCAAGAGCAAGAGGTGATTTGAAGTAGAAGTAAGATAAGATCACGGCCCAAGAGTATAGATGGCCAATGGGATAATAGATGGGCCTGTCATGGGCCGTTCATTTTAGCTGCAATCTGTTTCATGTAAAGTTGTAAACCGTACAATTAGTGCTTTTTCAGTCTAGTCCAGTCTGATTCACACCCCATTGTTGAATATTTACTTCTTCTTTTTTTAAACAATAATTAAAATTTGTGATATTGGAGAGGATTCTCATTGTCTTACCTTTTAGAAGAAATTATCAATACTTGCATACTCAAAATTAATGTCCTGCGGTTTTCACAAAGAAGATGACACAACATTAATAACCATTAGTGAATGGTGACTTGGTGTTCAAAGGTTTGTTAATTTGATCTATTGCTAATTAAGCAAGCAGCCGTGGTGGTAATGCTTGTTCCATACTGGCTCTTGTTTATATATACTCTGTCTTCATTATTGCTGATTCTAATCAATGAGAAGAAAGTTGTTCAAATCTGCAACGTTTCTCAAATAATAAAAGAAAATTTATCATATACATTCATTCATGTTTTTATCGTTATTGACAAATATCAATAATAATAGAAACGCGTTTGAAGAACTCCTTCATCTCTTCTCAGCAGCAGTATGGAAGAAATAAAATTATGAATTGACGATTTTTTTAACTTTTTTTTAAGAGCATTGTGTTTTAAACAAAGATCAAAAGTTTGAAACCAGTGTTTTTTTTTATTTTATTTTTTAAGAGCATTGTGTTTTTTTAAAAAAGATTTATTTTTTAAAGCATTTCAAAAATTTCCATTTCTTTCCCTCAAGTTTTCCTAAATCCAAATAGAGACTCAATTAATTAGCACATTTCATAAGGGTTTAGTACTTTTGTTATCCCAATGCAGCCAGTCAAAATGATCTGGATATCTTGAATGCAAAATTTGTATCCTTAGAATGAAACCAGTGTTGAATAAATCTATATCTTTTCAACCATGCCTAATCAGTAATCACATGTAAATTGTAATTAATCTTTGATTTAAACAAATCAATGGTTAGATATTCAAATGACTACAGTCACATTTACTGTATCCTCTCTCTCTCTCTCTCTCTCTCTCTCTATATATATATATATATATATATATATATATATATACACCTCTGTTATTCAATTGAACATTAATTATGAAGAATTTGATGGGCACTAAGTTTTAAGTTTTTATCGGATAAAGCCATAGTTGAGTAGACAAAGTTTAAATATTTTTAAATTACTATTGTCCTTTTAATATATTTAGTTGGGAACAATGAAAACACATACATAAGTTATTCATAATGTCCATCTATCCATCAGAGATTCAAGATTGGCTGGCTCAATATAATAGTATAGGCCACTTCACCTGTAAAAAACTACATTTATTTTGAAATAAATTAGATAGTAATAATTTTGTTTATGATGATCGTCTTTGTTAACACCCAATTAATTGTGACACATGCAGCAAATTATTAACTTTTTAATTTAAAATTTATTATGATGGAGTGTCATGCTTAAATACCCATTTGTAAAATACTTTCCAAAAATTTTTGGTAATAGATTTAGGCCCCAATTGCATTAAATTTGTCTAAAATCACTTTTGAAAAACTGTTTTTTAAATATTGCTTTAAAATTATATTTAAATCAACTCTCAACATATTAAAATTTTTATACTACTAAAAGTGATTGTGGTAAAAGGTAAGGAGCAATAGCTTTGGCCAACCATTTTATATTTTTTAAATCGTTTACAATTGATTATCGTCCATTATTTATATTAGATTAAATTTTAAAGATAATTTTGGGCAAAATTATTCCAATCTGCATATATTCCCTAATAAGTGAGTTTTAGTTTTGGGTGTGTACAGAGGCTTTGAGGGTGTTGAAATTAGATCCTTGAAAGAAAAAAAAAAACAGTCCAAAAGTAATAATATGCACTGGTTTTAGTTGAGCTTTAAATATTCCACCCCTTCAAAGTGGGTTCTTTGATGTGGAAGTGTCTAGTCATGACTCATGAGTCTATTATGACTGATTCATGGCCCACAAAAGAGGTTCAAGAAGTTGATTTATTATCATTAGTTTTTCTAAGTTGTTTTATTTTCTTCTGAAATTAAAAGACACAAACGGAAAGAGAATAAAATATAAACAAATACTCGGTAGGAATGAAATAATAGCAAACTTGTTGGCATTAAAGATTACAGCTGAAACTATGGTTACAATGAGAAGTGAAGAAAATAAATGCTATGTTTTGGCTACTCCTAAGCTAGCTAGGCTATGGCTAGGGCTAAGGTGGAGTAGGTTACCTTAGCATATAGATGATAGATGTTAGATGTTATGATGTTGGAGAGAAAGCTTCAATTGATGCTTTATTCGACATTTTGGTTTTCTTCCTTCAAATAAGGAGCATTTCCCTATTTCTTCTCTCAAAAGAGCTAAATATATGTCTTCATTTTAGATTATTTGTTATTATCCATTTATTTTCCTAACAACCTTTAGAACACATGTGAGGGACACATGAGTTAAGTTAATATGGAAATGCCGTATAATCACAAGAACACCACCCCATGAGTTGTGGCCCACAAATCCTTATGAGTGTAGGGTATTCTCGTATGGCATTGCTCAAATTTGAATTTCCTTCTAATTGGACTCTCATTTGCTATACACTTGTATGGCCTTTGACGACAAAATATTTCTTAATCGTCAAATTGGCCTGCTAACACAAATTTTGAGATACACATTTTAGGGAAAAGATTCTTGGAGAGAAATTAACGCTGTTTCACAATGTCAACAGAGTTTTTCATTGGTTGGCAAGGGGAGCAGTGTTAGATGATTGCAACATTATCCTTTGAGCAATGCTAAGGATTCTGTTGACGAGATTCTCACGCAGATACACGACCATACCTCATTATTGATGGATCCCATGTGCCTTTTTACAGAAATTTTGTCGACAGATCCCTGCATTTATTTTTAATAAATTTGTATTATGTTTTTTTTTTTTTTTTTGAACTTTACTTTTTCATGTTGCTTTTACAAATGCTACAGAGTCCACTTAGCTGACGGTTGTACTTGCCTCATGGTCGCGTATTTCAAATGGACACCATACGCTTGGAGCTGATAGTTTTTCCCTTTTTGTTTTTTGCTGTTCCATTTATTTTAGGGGCGTGTTTGTTTTGTTGCCCAAACTTAGCACAAAATCACAAACCCAGCCTCGCCGCAATCTATGATGAATTAAGTTTGGATTGGGCAAAGTAGGGAATGGTTGGGCGGGCTACCATTTAAAGGCTCTAGCTACCACCAAGAGCAAGAGGTGATTTGAAGTAAGATAAGATCACGGCCCAAGAGTATAGATGGCCAGTGGGTAATAGATGGGCCTGTCATGGGCCGTTCATTTTAACTGCAATCTGTTTCATGTAAAGTTGTAAACCGTACAATTAGTGCTTTTTCAGTCTATATAAAATGATAATATGAAAATTGTGTAATATATATTGCATTCATATTTATCTATTTAATATTATTTTTAAATAATTTTAATTTTTAAATTTTTTATTAATGGAATCTTTTAATAATTTTAGATACTCCTTTTAGTTGTATTGTTAATGCACTGTATTTGATTCATTGAAGATATTTATTTTAAGAAAATTATAAGTACATCGCCAAGTGGTGTAATGCAAGCTAATAAAAATTAAAAATTGAGGAATTAATACTGGTAAATTTATAATTAATAAAAATTATAAATATAAAAATAAATTTAAAAAATTAAGTCGTGCCTGCTCCCACCAAGTCCCTCAAAAGATCCATCAGAGTAGTTTAGAGAGGATTTGTGAATGATCCGATCCATACTTAGAGACAAATTTACGACCAAATTGCAACAAAAGTAGGTCTAAATATCAATTGCATTAGTATAAACAAGAAACTTAAAAAGTTAAATAAAGTATAAACCCAAATGAGGAACTTAAAAAGTGTGGATTCTGCGTTTCTTTAGGGTCAGTTTGGATTGAGAGAGTTTGAGAGAAGAGAAGAGAAGAGAAGAGAAACTTTTTAAGTTTCTCTCTTTTGGATTGAGAGAGTTGGAGAGAAAGGGGAGGAGGGGGAGAGAAAGGGGAGAGAAAGAGGAGAGAAAAGGGGCCACATTTCTTTCTCTCCAAATTGGAGAGAAATGGAGAGAAGAGAAGAGAAAGAGTTTAAATGAGGGGTGATTTTACTATTCTGCCCTTTCTCTTCCTTCTTTAGTTTTTATTTTCTTTTTATGTAAGTAAGGGCAATATTGGAATTTATACCTTAAAATCTTCTCTTCTCTTCTCTTATGAAGGCTATCCAAACAGGATCGAGAGAAAGTCATTTAACTTTCTCCCCTCTCTATCTAAACAAGGTGGAGAGAAAGTCATTTAACTTTCTCTTCTCTTCTCTTCTTTTCTCTTAATGAGTTTCTCTTCTCTTCTCTCCAACTCTCTCAATCCAAACATAGTGTAAATATGCGTGGAAAAAGGAAAAACCTTTTAACCACAACTGTCGAGATTGTAGGCGCAGCGACTCCCCTACGGCACTACCCTTCTAGATTTAAAGCTGAGCTTTCAATCTTCTATACATACAATAGTCCTCTACGTGTTCTGCATGTGCATGCATCTCTCTCAATTGCTTCTTCCAATCTTCCTTTTCCATTCACGTGTTTTCTGCTTGTTTTGTAGTGAAATTTCCTTCGCCTTCTGAATTTTCAGTAGGGTTGTCGTTGAATTGCTACTGCTACAAGTAATAGTCTTCGGTTAAAGCAGTAGGCAGGAGCTTTTCAAATTCCTGGGAGTTTCATTCCAAGTTTCCCCGATCAATTGTATACATTCTGCATTCCAAGTTTCATACCTAGTTATTATAGGTATGTATTAAAAAAATAATAATAAGAAATAGGCCCTTAAGAAATGATATTAAGAAAACCCAATCAATTGATCGCTGATGGTCAAACGCGTTAATTAAATTATTAAGCATCAACTTCGGCCGTTACGTGTAGATTAATAAACATCAATTTACACACATGGTCGGTGACGTTTTGAGATGTAAATATAAATAGCAGCTCAGTTCAGGTAGCTGTGGCACAATTTATCATCTCTTAATTAACTAGAAAGCTTGAAGTTAAGCTAGAGAACATAACTAGTTTGTGAAAACTTCCAGCTGATACGGGTCATAAATCTCTACTTGGCTGATTAATTTTCTTAATTACAGGTTTTGTGCCAGAATACAAGCTAGGCTCCATTAGTTTCTTAAAGGAATTGAATGGTTCTACCCTAACACTTCCTTCTCTAAGATCTGGATTGCAATCGCTATAACATCTTCATTTCTAAGACTGCTCTATTCATTTCAGGTAATTATCCATTTTTGTTGAGCAATTAAACTTTGCTTATTTTGATAGTTTACGTTAACCTTTACCAATCTCTTTCGGATTATAATGTTCAAACCATGACTTCACATATCAAAATTTCAATACTAGAAGTCTAAAAGTGATTAAGGTACAAGATGGGCTTCCTTAACTTTTGCTACAATTACTTTAAGTATAAAAATTTTGTCAATCATTTTAATTCTTACCCCTCAAGTCATTTTAACTCTTTAGTTCTTTAGTTCATGGTCCCTTTTTATTAGCTTTTTAAAAAAATACTTTTGAACCTCAAAATTCTACTTGAGGTGATTTTAGAAAAAAACTGACACAAACAGGGCCACCTCAAACAAATAGAACTTTTCCTAATATTCTATATTAGGAAGTAATATTCAATGTTAATTCGTTGGGTTACAAATAGTTAGCAATCATCCATATATTTCAACTTGGGTGATTAAGTAAGATGTGCTCTGAACTTCCTTTACACATTGAATCACAGTGCCTAGCTAGCTCACCAGTATCAATGGGGAAAATTAGTGTATTTGGCTCGAAGCTCTCCGGTGCAGTAGTTGGATGGTATCGATATAACATCTTCTTTTCTAAGGAGGCTGTATTCGTCTCAGGTAATTAGCAATCTTCGCTAACTCAAACAAACGAACTTTACTGGTGCCTTATAATGGGCTGAATATTCTTCAGATGTCTCCATTTTGTAATTTGTTTGTATTAATGAATCAATGGTAGGTTTGGTTTTCAGCCACAGCTTTGTTGAGCATGCAGTTGTGTCTGTCATGATAACATTCATCACAGATAATCCACGGAAGGAAAATCTTCCAAAAGCTGCGGCAATTGTGAATTTCCAAGAAGGGCTGACAACCTTCATGGCGCTTGTCATTTCTCATATTTCTTATGAATACAACTGTCGTCTTAATACGCTCGCCATCACAAATGCCTTCTATATTATTGTAAGGTCCTTTCTATATATATCATGGCGCGGGATTGTAATTTCTAATACATAAATCAAATTGAAACCGCCAAGTTCTATGAATCTTCTCTTACTTGATGGAATTCATATCCGGGTTTTAATTTCTTGAATTCATATCCAAATTAGATAGATCGAGATCTTTCAGGAGTGTCTAATTATAGATTTATTTGGCTTGTGATATATATTTATAAGTCACCAAGACCAATTTTTTTTCTTTTTTTTAAATAAATTTTGGAACTAATGGCAAATGATTGTGAAGGTCAGGATGCCAATCTAGTTGGAATATATGCCAACCATTTTTTGAAAAAAAAAAAAAAAAAACGGATGGGAGTGATTTGTCTAATTGAAAATGGACGCCTTGAAAGGGTAGATCAAGCACTAACTTAAGCTTTCCTAGGGATTTCTGAAAATGAAAACTAATTAAGGGCGGTTCTTGTTGCAGGGACTGGTGCTATTATGGCTTGCTGCCTGGTCGTTCATTCCAAGCACCGTGATTTATTTATTCTACTCGGCAATAGTGCTAATAGCATTAGGCAAAGCTGCAGAAGAGCCTATTTTAAAAGCATTTCTTTCAGATCAGTTATGCGAGCAGGAGAAGAATCCAGACGTGGATGAAAAACAGGCGAATGCCCGTTCTGGAGTTTGGTGGCGTGCGTCGTGGATTTTAGGTGCCACAGCGGCTGTATTTTTCTCTTGGATAGATACCCTCATGGTTTCAGCAATGGTGATGGGAGTTTCTTATTTATTTTTCCGAGATGGCGTGCCCATTTACTATTGCAAGAAATCAGAGGGAAGTCTCCTCACTAGCATTTTTAGAGTGTTTAAGGTAGCCATATCGAAACGGCATCTTGACTACCCTAGTACAGCCAGTCAGTACTACAAAAGTGATGATAAATTTCCTCACAATATTCCACTCTACAGGTGCCTCTCTCTCTCTCACATTTATGTCACTCATTTTTCAAAATACTAATATGGATTAAATATTTTAATAAACCCAAAGTTATATTAGATATGATGAGAAATGATCAAGTCAGCATTTGTTGACTTAACCAAAATCAGCAAACAATCAAATGACCATTAAAGTTCGGACATTTGAGTGATAATCTAGGCGACTTGAGTGATCTAATAGTCATTAATTTAAGTATTTATTGATTTTGGCTAAATTAGTAAATGCTAACTAGATCATAACTCTAGATATGATACCTTTTATTTGTGTCATGCATGCCAAAAATCAATCTAATAATTGGTTTTCGAAAATATCATTATGAAAAACAATTATAATTAGAAACATCGCAATTCTTTAAAGTGAGACTTTTTAAAATCTGACTGTTGAATCAATGATTTTTAGCATGTATGAATTCTTGCACAGGAAGGGTATCCAATCGAAATGTCAGTTTTTCAAAATATTTGACATGCATTAGTATCTCAAGCTAGAATGAATGGTAAGACAATTAGTAAAACAAGCCATAAGAACATGTCCCCTAAATGTATAGAACTTAAAGAAAGTTTCAATAATTTTAAAAAAAAAAAAAATTAAGCTACTTCTTTAATTGTGCATCTATTATATAGTACGCGATGTTAGGATCTTTCCCCAATATATATATATATATATATATATATAAGGGACAGGATCACCTAACACCTCATTTTGACTTCTAAACAAACTCCTCATTTGCACCCTTAGTTTAGCTTTAATCTAATGGCCATTGTCGCATTGATTTTAAAACCCAAAAACACACTTTTTTACTCTCTCTCCTATCCATCACGTTCCTTCTCTCACTTCACATGAAACCCTCTCCTCTCCCCTACCAGTCACCCTCGCCTGCCTGCCACAATGCAGGCCAACCTTACCTCGCCGACGAAACCCTCTCACACCATCAAATCTTATTCCCACTCTCTCTCTCTCTCTCTCATCCAACGAAACCCTCACCACCTTTGGCCATCCTCTCCATCTCTAGCCCTCAAAAGATTGAGAGAGGAAATGCATCAACTTAATGAGTGGCAGACTTGTCCCAAAAGTCATTTTTCATAGCATTTTTAACATATATTCCTCCATCATATAAAGGATCAGTTTTAAGATATGTAATACAATGTCTTGATTTCAATTTTTTTTTTTTTAAGGCTTCATATTCTTTAATGGCTTTATAATGGATAATGGATTTATTCCTTCAATGCTATGGAAAACAAAAAGTAAGGTTCAATCTATATCCTGACATAATACTTTATTTTATTCACTCAACATAATACATCCCAATTAAGACCTTCAGCCACCATTATTCAATCAAACTTGCAAGCTGGGAGATAGAGCATATGTTTGAGCAGTTTAATAGGGTTTTATTATATATACCACTATTGGAACACTCTAAATGTGGGAGGAAAATAATGTACAAAAACTATGTTGAGAGGGAGAGATAATTTTGGGTGCGCTGTGAACAGAGAGAGTAGTTGGAGAGAGGGCCCAAATCTGAGGTCAGATATCTCCAGAGAGAGAGAGAGAGAGAGGAGATAGAGGATGTCACTGGAGAGAGTGATGGAGTGATGGACCAAGTGTGGGTTGCCGGAGACAGTGAGATGGTGGTTGCCTGAGAGAGATGATATATTAGAGGTAAGAGTGATTGACAGGGGGAGATGAGAAGGTTTCGTTGGATGAGATAGAGAGAAAGGGGGTGTGCGTGTGAATGAGATCTGATGGTGTGAGAGCGTTTCACCGGCGAGGTCATGAGGTTAGTCGGAGAGGGTGACAGGCAGGGGAAAGGAGAGAGTTTCGTGTGATGGGAGGGAGGTGAGAGAGGAAACGTGATGGATAGGAGAGATAGTGAAAAAGTG
Source organism: Hamamelis virginiana (assembly GCA_017140935.1). NCBI lineage: Eukaryota > Viridiplantae > Streptophyta > Magnoliopsida > Saxifragales > Hamamelidaceae > Hamamelis > Hamamelis virginiana. The sequence goes on from JAESVK010000099.1 coordinate 828,467, forward strand.
TGTTTTTGGGTTTTAAAATCAATGCAACAGTGGCCATTAGATTAAAGCTAAACTAAGGGTGCAGATGAGGAGTTTGTTTAGAAGTCAAAATAAGGTGTTGGGTGATCCTATCCCATATATATATATATATGGAAATTAAAGTATTTTCAACAGTGAAGCGAATGCTGATAGGATCATTACTCGTTTTCAAAATTCACACTTGTATGGATTAATATAGATATAGATATACTAGAGATGCTAATATAATGTGTACCTTCCGCATTTTTGCTTCGGGTGACTTCGATCTATAGGACCCTTTGTAGATCAATTTTAAAAAAATAGACTGTTGGATTAGATATCTCACTTATTTATATCAGGCCCGCCAAAAATCACAGTGATCCAATATTCAATTTTTTAACAATGTCAATGTGAATAACTGTAATTTTTTTGTTCTTTTAAATACTCCCATTTTTTTCATAGTAAATTTTTTAAGAAATCAACCTTTGGATCACTATGATTTTTAGCAAGTCTGACATAGATAAGAGAGGCATCTAATCTAATGGTCAGTTTTTAAAATTTCTATGCCTCATATGCTCCTGATGTTAGAACCTCTTATAGCTATACATATAGATATAATTAAATATTCCTTGGTGGATGGAATGCAGTTGGTTAGACAAAGCTGCTATTATAGCACCAACAACCTGTAGTCCAGAAGAAGAAGAAAGGAAAGGGAAGCTTTGCACAGTCAAACAAGTGGAGGAAGTAAAGTGTCTTTTAAACATGGTCCCTATGTGGTCAACCTTTCTCGTATATAGTCTGGTGGAGGCAACAGAGAGCACTTTCTTTATTGAACAAACTAGCAATTTGAATCCTTTCATTGGCGATTCCTTCGAAGTTCCTATTGTTTCTCTCATCATACTTCAGTCATTTACAAGCTTCATAATCTCATCTCTGTTTGAGTTACTTATCCCACCAAGCTCGACCGAAGCAGAACGAAAAGTGGCTACGAGAGTAAGAATTGTTATTGGAATGGTTTGCTCTATGTTTAGTTGCATTGCTGCTTATTTGGTTGAGAGCCACAGATTGAACTTAATTTACCTGTGGGGACTTTTTGACGACACAAATACCACTATTGATATGAGTCTATTTTGGTTAGTTCCACAGTTCTTCTTGTGTGGCGTTATGGCGGGACTAGCCCGCGATGGACTCGAGGAGTTTCTCACCGATCAACTTGGTGAATCCTTGGGTAGACAAGGACAGACAATAAATGAATGTGTATTGGGTACCGGAAAATTCATCACCATTTTTTGTGTTTTTTTGTTTAGGGGTTGGTTCGGTGATACCACAAACAAGAGTCATCTGGATTACTATTATATATTGTTGGCAGGACTAAGTTTTATGAGTTTACTGTTTAGCTGCTTTGTCTTTTACTTTTACGACGACTCAAGGAGGAGACTCAGAAGAGGTGGGTCTAGATGCAATCTTGGTGGACAAAGTTACGGTCCCAAGCCAAATTATGTGGAAGCTCAAGGAGAGGAGGAGGATCTTGATACAAACTTGGAAGACAATGTTACAGTCTCATGTCAAATTCCTCTCCACGGAGCCCAATTCTTACTCTCCATCCATCACTCGGCCATTTAATTACTATCTGATCCCTTTACCTTCCAAACTCTCATTATGAATAAGGTTACAAGGGTCGTCCCTATGCGCTTGTATATATATATATATTTGCTCTCTGATCCAGTGGATTCTCTCTTGTTTATATTCCTGTAGTTCCAACCTATCAGATGTTCTTTTTGTCTTGTTCGGTTGACTTTAGCATGAAAAATCAATTTTGTTTGGTTGATTGTAGCCTAACAATCCCAATTTGTTAGGTTTGATGTAACCTAACAGTATAGGATTTTGATAAATAAAAAAAATAAAAAAAAAAAACCCATGAATGCTTTGAGAGATAGAGAAAGAGCTTCAAGAGAGAGTGTTGGGGAGAGGAGTTGGGGTTGATCTAGGGTGTTTGGAGTGGGCATAATGAGTTCAGTTACTCTTATTTGGGGTTGTGGTCATTTTAGTAAAATAAGGAGGTTTTCTTATAACTTTTTAGAGTTTGGGTTGCCGCATTTGCAATATCAGTATCCATAAGATTATCCGCTTCTTTTTCCAATGTACATCAAAATGGCCAAAGGGACAATAGATGGGTCTGGCATGGGCCGTTCAATTTAATTGTAATCTCTGTCCAGCAAACCGTATAATTAGTGCCTTCACTCCATTGAATCTTACGGAGTATTGATAGAAGGGGTGGCAAAATGCGACATGATCCGAGAACACGACACGAACCGTACACGAAGATAGCGGGTTTAGGTTACTCATAATCGTGTTCAGGTCAGAATCGGGTTAATCCGCTTAACTCGTGTAGTTAGGCATGTCGGTTTCGTATCGACCCGTGTAACCTGAAATTAACCCGTTGTGACCCGCCTAATATACGGGTCATGTTCGTGTCGACCCGACCCATATAACCCGCTTGACCTGTATAACTCATTTACTCATTTAGACCCATTTAAAAAATAATTAATGCATCGTTTCTTGCTGTGACCTGCCTTTTGTAGACATTTATTTATACTTTTCGAGATGTGGTGTCGATTTTAGGTGGAAGACTATTTTAATTATGATGGTTGTTGTCATAGGAACCTTTTTGGGATGCTTATTTTTAAGTTTTATGATTTTAATTTATAATTTCATTTTGGGATGATTTTAATTTATGTATTACGATTTTCATTTTGGGATGTTTACTTAAATTGCATTGATAAACAAGTAATTTATATCATTTTTGATGTTTAAATATAACTAAAAAAGTAAGCAGGTTCATTTAAAGCAGGTTCATTTCAGGTTAATTGGGTTATAATCGTGTTAGGTTGGTCGTGTACTCGTGTTGACCTAAACACGACCCAATTATTAAATGGGTTAATTGGGTTAGGTTCGTGTCAACCCAATTATAAACAAGTCGTGTTCGTGTTTGAATTTCTGACCCGATTAATAAACAGATCGTGTTCGTGTTGACCCGTATATTTGAATACATGCCTCTCGACATGACACGAACTCGACCCGTTTACACGAATTGCCACCCCTAAATTTGATAGTTGCTTTTAAAAATTAAAAATTAGTAAAAAATTCTTATTGGAAGTAACTATCCATACTTTAAATACTCAAAAAGTTCATTTCTTTTTTGCTTTTAGAAGTAAAAACAAGAAGTATCCAAACAGGTTCAATTTTTTTTTTTTTTTTTATTCTTTCAAAAAACCTTTATTTTAATTCTAGCATATTAATTTGCAATTGTGTATAAAGATTTTTGAGAGATTTTGTATCAGCAGACAAGCGCCATTGCTTCCTTTACAGAGCATACCACCAGTAATGGTGAGAATTAGTAGGTTGCCCATGACGCTTTTTGCCCTACAAGAATTGAATGACTTTACTATGACATCTTCTTTTCTAAGGCTACTGTATTCCTCTCAGGTAATAATCTTCGCAGACTTTTGAGTTTATCTCACATAAAAAGAACTTCATTAATGGTGGAGATGTGTTTATTTCAATGAACGGGGCTCACTCACCTTATTGAGTTTAATCCTTCTAACTGAGTATGAGTTTCAGACTTGTATATTAAATTTATATATATATAAGTCGACCACTTATACGAATGTTTCAGGATGAATGCAAAACAACATAACACTTGGACCATCAATCCAACTTCCCACCTCATCTTGATCAGCCCATCCTTAATGAAACCCAAAGCCAGCTGGGTAGGCTGGGTTTGGTGGGCTTCAACTTTAAGGGAAGGCAGAAGACCTATGGGCCTTTGAAGTAACACTTTTTGCCTTTTCAAAGTAGTGTAGTGGTATATTCAACTTTGGGGTCTTCAATTCGAAACCCCCTCTTTTCAAGCTAACCCTGTAACTTCTAGCCACTGCCTAACAAAGAACAAGTAAATGAAATTTTGAAGTTTTGAACCTCATTCAGGCTTATCAATAGCTATTGGGTCAAAATTAGACCTGCAAATTTGAAGCCTATATATTAACAATGGGCAAGCATTTTACAAATCATCTTGTGTCTAATGCCATAATTGCTGATTAGATGGCCATAGGTCCACAACCGATATAAAAACTTGGCAGCCTCTTGAATCCAGAATCGCGAGGAAGTAATTTCTCAGTAAGTCGGAGAGGGAACCTAGACCGCAATACTTTAAAAAAAAAATTCTTGTGGTTAGTATTGTGAGAGCCCTTGATACATTCGTATTTAAATAAAAAATTAACAAGATAATAATAATAATAAATATATAATGGGTGTCGCCTTTTGGTGACCAATCAGCAGGGCTTCCGTATGAGTTTCTTGGTAATTTGAATTTGATTAGTTAGATTGTTGTTGACAGATTTTAGCAAGTACCCAATTCCAAATTCTCAAAACAAATACATTATTGAAAATTTTATTTGATATCTAAAGTTCCAAAAATACTATTCTTACCATTTGCAATATACATAAGCTCTCAAATCTCTGTCATTTAAAAATGGAACCTCCCTGCAATTATCGATGATCTTGGTGACACGGATTCAATTCTATCTAAGTGAATCTTCCTTCAATTATATTTGAGTTTTTATGCGATTGTAGATCATACCAAGATAGCTGAATAACCTGATCAGTTTATCACTATATAATTGGCATGAGAATCAAAATCTGTTTGTAAACTGAGCCATTTGTTATACACTTATATGGGCTTTGACGACTAAATTGGCCTGCTAACACAAATTTTGAGAGGCACATTTTAGGGTGTACAAAGAGAAGATTCTTGGAGAGAAATTAACGCTATTTCACAATGTCAACGGAGTTTTTTACTAGTTGGCAAGGGGAGCAATGCTAAGGATTCTGTTGACGAGATTCTCATGTAGATACATGCCCATGCCTCATTGTTGATGGGTCCCATGTGCTTTTATACGGGAATTAAGTCGACAAGATCCATGCTTTTTTTTTAATAGATTTGTATTATGTATTTATTTATTTTTTTTTTGAACTTTACTTTTTCGTGTTGCTTTTACAAAATGCTCCAAAGTCCATTTAGCTTACGGTTGTTCTTGCCTCTTGGTCACATATTTCAAGTTGTCACCATACGCTTGGAGCTGATAGTTTTTCCCCTTTTGTTTTTTCCTGTTTCATTTTTTTTAGGGGCGTGTATGTTTTGTTGACCAAACTTAGCACAAAATCACAAACCCCAGCCTGGCCAAAATCTATTTCCGATTCATGATGGATTAAGTTTGGATTGGGCAAAGTAGGGAATGGTTGGGCGGGCAACCATTTAAAGGCTCTACCAAGAGCAAGAGGTGATTTGAATTTTGAAGTAGAAGTAAGATAAGATCACGGCCCAAGAGTATAGACGGCCAGTGGGTAATAGATGGGCCTAGCATGGGCCGTTCATTTTAAATGCAATCTGTTTCATGTAAAGTTGTAAACCGTACAATTAGTGCTTTTTCAGTCTAGTCCAGTCCGATTCACACCCAATTGTTGAATATTTACTTCTTTTTTTAACAAAAATTAAAATTTGTGATATTGTAGAGTATTCTCATTGTCTCACCTTCTAGAAGAAATTATTAATACTTTGCATACTCAAAATTCATGTCCCGCGGTTTTCACAAAGAAGATGATACAACAATAACCATTGGTGAATGGTGACTTGGTGTTCAAAGGTTTGTTAATTTGATCTCATGCTAATTAAGCAAGCAGCCGCGGTGGTAATACTTGTTCTGTACTGGCTCTTGTTTATGTTTACTCTGTCTTCATTCTTGCTGATTCTAATCAGTGAGAAAAAAATTGTTCAAATCTGCTACGTTTCTCAAATAACAGAAGAAAATTTATCATATACATTCATTCATGTTTTTATCATTATTGACAAATGTCTATAATAATAGAAACGCGTTCGAAGAACTCCTTTATTTCTTCCCAGCAGCAGTATGGAAGAAATAAAACTATGAATTGACGGTTTTTTTAACTCTTTTTTAAGAGCACTGTGTTTTAAATAAAGATCAAAAGTTTGACTGGTAAACAATTCAATCTCAAGACTGATAGGTCCCACAAGTAAGAGTGACTCAACAAAACTTTTAGTATGAAAATTTTGCTAAATATCCTACCACGTACCCCTCAAGTAGTGATTATCATTTCGTTTTTTAGATCAAATGCAATTTTGATCTCCAAATGGGGACTTAATCAATTTATGTGGAAGTTTTATCCACCATATATAATCAAGCTTGGTAGGCACTAACAATGGAGTGGCTTTTAACAAACCAGAAAAATCAAATAAAATTGGAAAGTAATACTTTGATTCTCTTGTTTCCATCCGGTGGATATTCACCGATTATGACATAGCTGATTACGAGCTTCAGTCTGCTGGAATATTAAGACTCAATAAATTATAATTAACAACAGTACTGCTAAGCTAATAATCTGTCATAACATATATATTGCGTTGTGCCAAAAAAATAGAATGATTTAAGTGGGTAGACATGCATGTAGAAATGGTACATACAGTGATGCTTAATTAGGCATGACATGAAAAAAAAAAAAAAAAAAAAACTCTAATAATCTGACATTTTTCAACAGCAGCCTAAATGTTACGGCTAAGTTAATCAGTTAATGTGACCCCTAGGCCTGCACCATCAACACTGTGGGGACCATCTCCCACCGCCTTAACACCAAAGGCTCAAGCCAAACAAGGTTTTAGTTGAACCCACAGCATCTACCATTTTCTGTGCAACACACAAAGACAAAGGCAACCCGGCCCCTTCCCCCAATAAAGCTTTGTCAGACAAGTTTTATTGGGAAGACCAAGCCTTTAAGGTTAGGGGACAAGGATTACTTACTGGCTAAGGCACCTCCATGGGATATTTATTAAATATCCCACCTATTTAAGGTAGTCTCCTCTACAATAGCAAGGTACGCTCTCTCACGCTAGCTTCTCTCTCATTTCATATATTACCATGCCTTATACTAACTTTGGCATCGGAGGGTCTTTGGCAGGCCCCACACCGGAGTTCAACTACGCATCTAGCTCCACAACCACAGGTCCGACAGATTCAACCACATAGATGAAGGAATAAAGGAAGTGAATACATCAAATACCATTTATAATTAAGGGGAAATTGATCAATGGTCCCAATTAATAAAACTTTAATTCTTCCGGTCCTGGGAATAAGACCTTAATGCAAAGGGTCCTTTTGGTCTTTTTGGGACAAATATACCCCTCCGTCAAATCGAAGCTTCATCTCTTGCTATTTTGCTGCGCTGCTTTCACTGAATCGAGCTTCTAAGATTTGAATCCCATCAGATTATTGTCCGACAGTGTTCAAATCGGAGCTTCATCTCCTTTTCCCTTTTTGATCACAAGTTGGTTCCTTTTATCTCCTTATCGTCCGATCTATGGCCTGATAGTTTTGTAATTTGTGTAGATCTATTTGGTTTGGTTGTAATTTTGTGGAAGTCAACCCCTCAGACAAAGATTTGAACTTCAAACAGTCACATATTTTCAAATATTTGAGAGAGGTGAGGCCGCATAGCCCTTGCTCTGGCAAACACTCTTAACTCTTGGCAATCTGAAAATAGATAACATATTTATTATTTAAAGCAGTGAGACTTGCTAGCTCTGTGGGCAACACTCGAAGCTTGGTGAAGTTTCTAAGATTGAATTCCTTAAGAGCAGTGAGGTTTTGCAATATCCCATCTAGAAAACAACTTACCTCTTCGTTATCTGCAACTTCAACAGAAGTAAGAGTATGAAGATTTACGTATTTAAATAATGGCGTATTTAAATAGTTTATTTTATTTTATAGGTCTAAATAATGGCATTATTTAATAATTTTCGTTAAAAAGTAAATAAGACTAGTTGACTTTATAAATGCTATGAGTTCCTACATGATTTGCGTATGACTTGGTCCATATTCTAGTTGGTTCGAACTCATTTCACTACGTGACTTTGAGTTACCATATGAGTTTGGTTAAGGATGGCATTCTCAATTTTTTTGGCCTATGTGTGTAGGTTTTCACTACTTTAAAAATGTTATGAGTTCCTTCATGATTTGCATATGACTTGACCCATATTCTAGTTGGTTCAAACTCATTTCACTACGTGACTTTGAGTTGCTATATAATTTTGGTTGAGGGTGGCATTCTCTATTTTTTTGGCCTATGTGTGTAGGCTTTCACTACTTTAAAAATGCTATGAGTTCCTACGTGATTTGTGTATGACTTGACCCATATTCTAGTTGGTTCGAACTCATTTCACTACGTGACTTTGAGTTGCCATGTGAGTTTAGTTGAGGGTGGCATTTTCTTTCTTTCTTTTTTTTTGTTTTTTTTTTGTTTTGCCTATGTGTGTAGGTTTTGACTACTTTAAAAATGTTATGAGTTTCTACATGATTTGCATTTGACTTAGCTCATATTCTAGTTGGTTCGAACTCATTTCACTACATAACTTTGAGCTTATGACTTTGGTTGAGGTTGGCATTCTCTTTTTTTTTTTTTT
>JAESVK010000099.1:837093-893324 GCA_017140935.1 Hamamelis virginiana
TTGGTTGTGGTTGCCATCCCCTTTTTTTTTTTTTTTTTGGCATATGTTTGTAAGTTTTGAATACTTTAAAAATGCTATGAGTTCATACATGAATTGCACTTTGACTTGGCCCATATTCTAGTTGGTTTGAATTCATTTCACTACGTGACTTTGAGTTGCCATATGACTTTGGTTGAGGTTGGCATTCTCTGTTTTTTTGGCCTATGTGTATGAGTTTTGACTACTTTAAAAATGTTATGAGTTGCTATATGATTTCCATTTGACTTGACCCATATTCTAGTTGGTTCGAACTCATTTCACTACATGACTTTGAGTTGCCATATGAGTTTGATTGAGGTTAGCATTCTTTGTTTTTTTGGCCTGTGTGTGTAGGTTTTTACTACTTTAAAAATACTATGAATTACTACATGATTTGTACTTTGACTTGGCCCATATTCTAGTTGGTTCGAACTCATTTCACTACGCCGGAAAAATGCATGTCACTACGCCGGAATCTTGAGTTTCAATAAGCCGGAATCTGATTTCACTACGTCCAAAAAAATAAAATAATTTTTTTTCTATATTTTCCCATCAACCAAACAAAAAATTAACTTTTACTAAAAAAAAAAAAAATACAAAAGAACTTTTTTTTTCCAACATTTTTCTAGCAACTAGGAAAAAAGAAAATAAAAGAAAAGAAAAGAGATTGAAAGAGAAAGCTAGGCACGTGGGTTTGGAAAGTTTCTGTAAAAGCTGGATATTGGAATTAAGCTATTTTAAAAACCAAAGTCATGTGGAACCATAGAACTCTATTACAATAATGTTGATCCCACTCTCTCTGTGTGTGCAAACTCATAAATTATGTCCAAATACACTCGTGTGTGGTCTCAACTGGTGGATGGAATTGTAGCCAATCACGCCTTCCAAAGCTCCCGTTGGTAACTAGTTTCTTCCTTGGATCTGACCAAAGGTGAATGGTGTTAATGTTGTTATGGACGGGAATGACCGTGGGGATTAAGGGGAAGGGCAATTCTGGTATAAATAAAAAATTATTTTAAACTATGGGACTTAATGCATTAAAATCTCATTAAAAATGACTTTAGCCATTAAAAATCCTATATGTGGACTTCAAGCAAAAGAGGATGCTAAAATAGGACTTTTGGCCAGTTATCCCTATAATTAAAGGTGATGCTAACTTACCGAAAGTCTGATTCACCACAAACACCACACACACTTACGCCCTTTGAAATAGCTAGCTTTAACTTTTGCTTTTAAGCAGTAACCAACAAGAATTAGAAGATACATATTAATAGCCCGCAGGAGAGAATCATATATAGTTCATTCCTAAGACAAGAACATGATAAAGAGATGACCCATCCCTGCCGGGATGTCAAGTGTTCATTTTGCTTTATTCTCAGGATTTTATTTTTTATATTTTTGGAGGAATTTAAATAATGCAAAATATGGAAGATAAACTCGATCCCATCTACAAATGCAAGAATTGTGAAATCTCATGCTTGCTATTGACGAAGAAAATAAAAGAGATTGCGAAATCCGGCTCTTGTGATTGACTCTCTGATTTCTTCCTCCTCCATCTCTACCTTCTAAAGGGACACCAGGCTATTGTAGTCCTTTTTGGGCCAGTTTGCATTTTTTTTTTTTTAATTCACTTTTGATATTCAAAATTTCACTTTATTTAAGAAATAGAATGATAATAATTTCTAAACAATTTGAGCACAATTTTCATATTATAACTAATTATGGTAACAGGTGACAAATGTTAGGGGTCCCAACTTTTGCTATAATAACTTCTAACATAAAAATTTTGATATGAAAAGACATAATTTAATTTGAATATAATTCTAAAGAAACATGTAAAGAGTCAGTACGTTCTACAAAAGTGATTTTAGAAAAAAAACTAACACAAATTAAACTACCCTTTGTCAATTAAAAAGCCATCAACGATGTAGTTAATTCGATCTACAAACATATTGACAACACTATTCGAAGAAATCAATAAGAGTTTCAGGCTATTCGATTATAGTCGTTAATAAAGTGGAATAAGAGCATCACTTTTGTTGGCTGTTTTGATTTAGGCCTGTTAGGTTTTTTCTTTTTTTGTTGGTTTTTGATTTTTTTGGCCTATTTTGACACTTGGTTTTGGGTTAGTTTATAGGGTTCTATTTTGTAAACCCCCAAGTGTAATATTGTTTCCAGTTTCCACGGTATTCCTCCACCATAAGTGAGGTTTTTTTTTAATAATCTTGGGTCTGGGCTGCTATGTGTGTGGCTATCAGCTCTTCCAAAAAAAAAAAAAAACTATTCGCAGAAATCAACCAGAAGACAAACGAAGCCATTCAAGTTTATTACCTAGAACAGATCTATCGAGATATGCGATACTCCATCCTCGACAGGGGCACCAATTCGCAAAGTAGATGATTAGATAATGATTTTTATGGATAAAAAATTGTTATACATTACAATCCATATATATATATATATAGAGAGAGAGAGAGAGTTGCAGTTTCTATCAAATGAATCTAGTAGAGAACCCTGTCTGTTGGCGCGTGTTATAGCTGCATTTTGCACAAAATTAATGGCTAAAATGGGGATTGAATCTTTTCAAAGTAGAAAGTGAAAAAATGTCCTGTTTTAAATTTATAATGTGTTTTTCAGATGAAAGGGACCAACAATTCATCAACATGATATGGCATTACTAGAAGTTTTAGGTATAGATTCATCCAAATAATACAAATTAAAAATCTTGCGAGTTTCTAAACATATTTTTCATGATGAATTTTGAACTCTCAACAAAAGACAGCTCGGTGGAAAACGTTGACTTATGGAATAGCTCCTTGCAGGTTGGATTGGATTATTTTATAGCAAATGTAAAGCTTCTGTGTTTAATTAAATCATCTTGTCAAATTAATGGCAGTGCTTTTAAAAACAACTTTCGAGATTGTAGGCGCAGGGCTGGCGCTGGGCTAAAGCCCGTGAAGCCGCCGCTTTAGACCCCAATTTTTGTTTGTTTGTTTGTTATATAAGTCTTGTAGCCCCTTTCCAATTGCCCACACACAGCCACACACATCTCATTATTGTAGTCTTTGAACATGTAGAACAAAAGAGAAAAAAAAAAAGCAAAGTTGGACTTGGCGGACAGGATTTTTCAAAAGCAAAAATAATAATAAAAGGGCACATGAGTTGTAGAATAAAAGTTACCTACTCAGCCACCCATCTCATTATTCTAGAGCAAAAGGAAAAAAATAAAATAAATAAAGTAAAGTTGGACTTGGCCGACAAGTAACAAAAGCAAAATAAAATAATAAAGAAATGCAAAAGTTGTAGAAGTCTCCTACTCTCTTCTTTGGCTCTCCTTATTCTTGAAGTTTGAAGATATTTAAGCTCGGAACAGGTGAACCAGCAAGTCAGCATTCAGCAACCCAACCGGTGGTAAACTCTAGCTTTCTCTCGTCCTCTCTTGACCGGTAGTAATTTTTTTATTTTGTTTTTTCTTTTTGAATCATTGTGTTCAATGAATTAGGGCTTTGATATAATGATATTGATTATTGTAAATAAGATTTTAGGGCTTTTAATTTGGGAATTAAATTAAAACTTTAGGATTTTTTTATTAGTAAACAAAGAAGACAATTTATTTGATTTTATTATTTTGTTATTGTAGGATTCATTATTTGATCATATAAGTCATGTCTCTTAAAAGAAAATATGAGTTTGACCATAAAAAAGAGTTGAAAATGAAAAAATTAGGGCATTTATCAAGTCTCAAGAAGGTGCTCTTGACAAGTTTTTGGTAAACATTAAATCTTCTAGTTCAATTGAAGTTGAGAGTGTGCCTGAGATTGATGATTTGGGCAAAAAGCTTGACTATGCTACTTTGATTACCGACTTCGCGGGTGCAAATGCAAGAAGAGTAATATTTCAATGACATGTTTATTTTTTAGGTAATTATAAAAAATATATATTGTTTTATGTTTGAAATTGTTTTTTTGGGCAATTCCATGATACAATGGTTTTTTTTATTCTTCTTTGCTTTTTTTTGTTCCGAATGCAGTGGAACAAGATGGAGATACTATTTTGTTAATGGACAAAGATCATATTGGTTAGCTAAAACATTTACATGGTATGTTATACTCTTAAGCAATTCTTTTTTGTTGATGTATTGTTAAGGTTTGGGATGAGTCAATTGAAAACCCTTTTTTATTTAACTATTTTCTCTACTATAATATGCTATAATAGATATTGTTTTATAAGAAACTAAAATCTTTAACGTAATAATTAAGATGCAAATATTTTTTAGAGTTAACATGTAAAGGATTCCCCTTTTAAATAGCCGCTTCAAGCCACCCAAAGCCCAGGGCCGGCCCTGTGTAGGCGCACCGACACCCCCACCTTTTTCCATTTACGTGTGGTTCTCTCTCAATTATTTCTTCCAATCTTCCTTTTTCATTCAATGTTTTCTGCTTGTTTCGTAATGAAATTTCCTTCGCCGCCCTTTGAATTTTCAGCAGGGGCCTTTAGTCGTTCGTTGAATTGCTACTGCTACTAGTACTAGTCTTCGGTAGGAAGGAGCTTTTCAAATTCCTGGGAGTTTCATTCCAAGTTTCCTCAATCAATCGTATAAATCCTGCATTCCAAGTTTCATACCTATACATACCTAGTTATTATAGGTATCTATAAAAAAAAAAACCAAAAAAAAAAAAAGAGAGAAAAAGGCCCTTAAGAAATGATGTTAAATGGATAACAAGATCATGAAATGACGTCAAAGACGTAGAGAATGCTAATAGTGCACTATTAGCACTTGATCCAAATAGCTGTCCATTTACTATATGCATGTAAAAAATGGATTTGGCTCTTCAAATTTATATTTTACCATCGATGATGCGCGCTCCAACTTATGTTACACTCATTTTTGTATGAAAGTTTTGATATGTGAAATTATTTTGAACATAACTTTAAGAAAATATAAAAAATAGATAATTCATGATCTCAAATACTAAGAGCATTTCCAATGGGGGTGCCATTTTAGCTGTCAAAGCCAAATTTTGGCTTTGGCACCCAAAACATCAGCTCCAATGGTGTGCCATTGTTCATGCCAAATTTTGGCTTTGGGTTGCCAAATTTCGCACCTAGAATGGCAGTTGTCATTTGTTCCACGTCATCTTTCCCTCCACTCCCAACTGACCCCAACTTCCAAAATGACAAAATGCCACCAAATAACCTTGTTTGGCAATCAAGAAAATGCAAGAAAAGAAATCTCACAAATGAAATTATATCAAAACAGCAACATGAACAATAAATCCACAAACAAATGGCCATCAAATATATCTATGGAAACCAAATCAAGGAAAACAAATCAAGGAAAACAAATGAATGAATTTTTACTCACCTGTTTAAGCCAATTCGAAAAATGGTTGAACGGTTGGGAAATATGCTGAAGGTCCTGACCATCAGGGAACGTACGCAGAAGAAGGTGACCGGAGTGGTGTTCTTAGTCGGATTTTTGCCAACGATCCTCAGTGACATCACAGATCAGAGAGAGAAGATCATCACGAGAAAAATGAGTAAATTTGGTATTCGGTGGATAGTGATCTTCAGTGAGAGAAATCAGAGAATGATCAAAGAAAGATCAAAGATCTGATAGTGATCTTCGGTGAGAGAAAGAAAAGAAAAGAGTTACTCATTTTTTATTTTTTCTTCCCTTACCAATGTGGGACAAGAGAAGATAGGTAAGTTTGGTAAGTTTTATTTTTTATTTTTATTAAAATATACCAACAATTCTTAGCTTGGAATTTGTGTCCTATTTCTTAAGATATGCTGTATGATGTCGATGCAAACAGACAAGGGATTTATAGAGGGTTTGTATATAAGATCATTGAGTATTTCACATCCTTTGTTTTCAAATATTAATGTTTTCATGTTCATAAGTTTGCTGTCATTTAGGAGATATTGGTTTCCTAAGATCAACTTGTAGGCTCTTCAACAGCCAGGATTCAATTTTGGGTATCAATTGGCCTAATCTTTTCAATTGAGAAAAATGCCATCTTGTTGAAGGAAATAATGAGGGGTTGGGTTGATCCTTGACCTTGTCATGTTGCTGTAATTTTTAATTTTCTTTGGAAGTGTAACTTGTTTTGTTAAATAGGTATGCAATGGGGTGTATGATATTATCAAAGCCTTTTCTCGGTCCAGATTTACTGCATTTAGTTCTATATTACAATTGTATCTTTTACCTAAAAGATAGTAGGGCATTTAGGTTTTTCTAATTAAGTTAACTGTTACAGGTGACCTTTTTTGGCTAATGCCTAAATTCCTAGTCTACAATAGCGATACAAAATTGAATCTTGACAAGCTATGTTGGTTTTTTGGAATTGTCATGCATTATTTTTCCCAGCGTGAAACAATATTAGAAAATTCAATGCTGAGTTACTTTTAATACGGCACATTCCGTGGTTGGATGAGATACTAGGAACATGTCTTTCTGCATTTCTTCTGCACAAGTCTTGAACCCCAAGTTGGGCCTGCACTAGCATGTGGCAATACCACCATTGTCCAAAAGACTGCAGAGCAAACACGGTTGACTGCTCTCTATGTGGCTAAGCTTTTTCTTGAGGTATATCCTCTTTTTTTTTTTGGTCATCATTTTGTGTTTCATTCAAGTTGGACCAACCAACCAGTAACTTAATTTGTGGCAAAAATGTGGGTTTTCCTACAAAAGTTTTTTCTATCACCTGTTCACAGGGATTGCCACAAATGCATATTTGAACTATGCCAAATTTGTTGGAAAATCCATCAAAATGTTTCGAGTACCGTTGATGAGATTATTGATGAAAGGAATGAAAAAAAGTATACTTTTTACAGAGTGAAGGAGGAACAACTTGTGTGGTAATGGTAGCCAGCAAGTGAATACAAATTGTACTAGGATTGGCATAGGACTAATTAAGCACGTGAGTTTGGGCCTATTTTCTTTAATTGCACCCAACTTTACAGAAAAAGTTGCACCAGCAGTGGGACCAAAGCCAGAAACTATATTCATGACACCCGGAGGAAGACCAGCCTGCCAGAAAGAACGCACATTACTATATACAAACAATATTAGGGAAGGATCTCGAACCCAAGGCCAACAATCCCAACACCAACACTAATTGAAGCTAGCCCAAAAATTGAGGAAACTGCAGCATCCCAGTTGGTGAAAATAAAACCGAATTTAAAATTGGGTGCAATTAAACCAAAAATTGAGTAATGTGCGTCTTTCTGGCAGGCTGGTCTTCCTCCGGGTGTCCTGAATATAGTTTCTGGCTTTGGTCCCACTGCTGGTGCAACTTTTTCTATAAAGTTGGGTGCAATTACAGAAAATAGGCCCACAGTCGTGCTTAAGTCCTATGCCAATCCCAGTACAATTTGTATTCATTTGCTGGCTACCATCACCACTCAACAAGCTCCATCCTCGCCATGGGCACCTTGGCTTAATAGATCATTAGATAATGATTTTTATGGAAAAAAAAATTGTTATACATTACAATCCAAAGATTATTATTATTATTTTTTTTGATAATTTTTGCAAAAGAAGATAGATAGATAGATAGATAGATAGATACAGAGAGAGAGAGAGAGTTGCAGTTTGTATCAAATGAATCTAGTAGTTAGAGAAGCCTATTTGTTGGGGTGTGTTACAGCCGCATTTTGCACAAAATTAATGGCTAAAATGGGGATTGAATCTTTTCAAAGTAGAAAGTGAAAAAATGTCCTGTTTTAAATTTATAAAGTGTTTTTCAGATGGAATTGCCCATACAATTCATCAACATGATATGGCATTAATTAGTAGGCCCATAATGAAGTTTTAGGTATAATTAAATTCATCCAAATTAAAAATCTCAAGAGTTTTTAAACAAATATTTCATGATAAATTTTTAACACTCAACAATAGACAGCCCGGTGGGAAACGTTGACTTATGTCTTATGGAATAGCTCCTCCTTGCAGGTTGGATTGAATTATTTTATAGCAAATCTAAAGCTTCCGTGTTTAATAAAGGCAGTGCTCTTAAAAATAAGCGGTGCACCATGTGAAAAATAGTAAAGAAAAGGTTGAGAATTTGGAATACGAGATTTCCAAAGTGCTCAAATAGTGATGTTAGGATCAATTGCAAAATTAATTTTAAAGAATCAATTGTTGGACTTTTTTTTTTTTTTTTTTTTTTTTCCATGTCTTGCATGCCGAAAATAATAGTGATATCATGATTAATTTCTGAAAATGTTATTGCAAAAAACTCTTACTTTTTTTCTTTTTTTTTTAATTTTCAAAATATCACAATTTTTTACCATCTTTTTTTTTTCCCCAAGAAAATGACCAATAAATCAATTTTTTCATAAAAGTTCTCCTAAACAAGTTTTTTCTTACTTGTGGAGTTGTGGGAGGAAAAACAAGTTTTATTTAGAGTGACAAAACTAATAGAATATTGGAATGTAATGAAACTATATTCATTAATCAATACTAGATGGCCCACATCATTATAGTTTAGAAGTGCTGCCTGCTGTGCCAGCCTCTTTACTTTCTCCAGAGGGGCTTGGTTCTCAATAGTCCTATCACTGTATTGTCCTTATTACCAAAGTTGGTTTGACTAAATTTACATTTATCTCTTAGCTCTCTGCTCTATCCATTGTGACAGATGGGCGAGCGAAGAGACAAAGCTCGATCTGAAAGAACTCAGAGATCAATTAGCAACAAAGCAACAGGGACGAGCGGTGGGTATTGAAAAGCAGAATTTCTGGGAAAGCTCTGGTTTCAAAATTGTGATCTCCATGTCCATTTTGATCTTGGTGGTGTTTTCGAAGAGCTAAAATGTCATGTTAGTAACTTATTGTTATGTAAAAAGAATCGGATACCATGGAAGTTTATTTGAAGAGATCATATATTAGCTGTAGAGGTCATTTTCTTTTGTATAAACGCTCGTAGTTTCTCCCTTTTGTGTAGGCAGACCCGGCCATCAGGGCAGACCTAAGTGGCCATGGCCTTGGGTCAGCAATTTTTTAGTAAAATTTAGGGGCATCAAATTTGATTTTAGTCTTGATTAACTACACAGGCGCGATCGATTTTTATTCAAGAGCAACCCAAAGGCCCACATCTCAATATACTATATATGTTCTACTATTTGGTCACTATTTTTTGTTGTTGCGTTTTTCTTTAGAATATGATTTTTGTTAATTTATTGGTATCATTGTTCTATGTTTGTTTGACACATTTATGGAAAATGTAGTTGAATTATATTTATTTTAATAGAATTATATTCAAGAGTTGTTATCAAATCTAGTTTATTAGTTTGATATATTTTTAATGATGATAGGAGGTTTCGGGTGAACCTATTGAAAACCCTTCTTGTGAATTAATTGTTTATTTGTTTGATATATTTGTAAAGAAAATTTCATTCGTTCTCCCTTTTTGTCTTCCCTCCTGCATTTGACCAACTTGGAATCGGTATTTCGAAAAACCGACCGTTATATTTGATATTCCACTTATACTTATCACGAATGTAAAAAATCACATTGATCCAATGGCCGGTTTTTGTAATTTTTTTTTTAAATTTTAAAATATAATGAAAAAATTATGAAAAATTGTCATAGTCTATTTTTTGAAAAATCAATTTGTCAGATCAATATGATTTTTTGCATTCTTAATACGTATAAGTGAAGCATCAAATCCAACAATCGATTTTTTAAAATAATTGAATTGAATTGTTGTACGTCTTCTTTATTAGTTTAATTATATTTGTAATTATGGTAGGAAGTTCCGGATGAGCTATTAAAAACCTTCTTTTTGATTTAATTATTATAGGTTTTGTAATGGTGAATCGGTAATAGAAGGTTCGGGATAAGTCTATATATTGAAAACTCTCTCTGTGAATTGATTGTTGTAGGTTTTAACTCATGAGAAATTAAGATTAAAGAACTAAAATTATATATATATATATATATATATATAGTTGGGGCAATATTTAATAAATTATCATTTGTACGTCTTTTTTGTCATGGCTCTTTGCATCTCGTGGAAGTATTTGATTAGCATTCTAACGGAAATTAACTTTTGGGGAGAGAGAGAGAGAGAGAGAGAGAGTGGGGGACAGTTTAAAAGCTAAAGATGCATTCTAAGGATATATGCACGCATGTATAGCTACACTACTCAGCTCAATGCCTAATAATAATTTCAATAATGTAGGTGCAATATTTATCAAAAAGTTGTGATGGAGATTACAATTTCCAAAAATAAATAAAAATTTTCTAAACTTTAAAAATTTCATAAGAGGAGAGTGTATTTTAATCAAATTAAATTTTAAAAGAATAAAATATTATAAATTTTTCTAAATAAAAGGGACATTTTTTATAACAAATTAAGGATATTTTTTATTTGCAATGCTGCTTGTTCTACTGGTGAGAATCACGAGGGATGAAGTGAGTTGGGGACGGCATTTAATAAACGAAACAAGAAAGAAAAATGATTCAAAAGTTCCTGAAATTTCTAAAATTTTCAAAGTACTTTATCCATTTATTTTATTTGCCACTCCTACTCTAGCTGAGCTGATGGCCAAACGCCGTTAATTAAACAGCAACTTAGGCCGTTACGCCTTGAAGACGCGTGGTCGTTGACGTTTACTTTCTTAGCCGCGTTTTGAGTGAGATGTAAGTATAAATAGCAGCTGAGTTCAGGTAGCTGTCGCACTTTATCGTCTCTTAATTAACTCAAAAGCTTGAAGTTAAGCTAGATATTAGAGAACATAACTAGTTTGTGACAACTTCCAGCTGATACGAGTCATAAATCGTTGGCCGACATCTCTACTTGGCTGATTAATTTACTTAATTACAGGTTTTGTGCCAGAAGACAAGCTAGGCTCCGTTACTTTCTTAAAGGATTGCAATCGCTATAACATCTTCATTTCTAAGACTGCTCTATTCATTTCAGGTAATTATCCATTTTTGTTAAGCAATTAAACTTTGCTTATTTTGGTAGTTTACGTTAACCTTTACCTATCTCTTCCGAGTTTTAATGTTCAAACCATGACTTCACATATCAAAATTCCAATACTAGAAGTGATTATGGTGCAAGTTAGGCTTTCTTAACTTTTGCTTACATTCACTTTTAGCATAAAAATTTTGTCAATCATTTTATTTCTTACCTCTCAAGTCTTCTAGAACTGATTATCTTCCTATTTTTTAAATCTAATTGAATTTTGAGCTTAAAAAGTAATTCTAAAAAAAGTTAATGCAATTTGGCCTAAACTCTATAGTTGTTTAGTTCATGGATCTGTTTTTAATTATTAGCTTTTTTAAAAATTACTTTTAAACCTCAAAATTCTACTTGAGGTGATTTTAGAAAAAAAAACTAACACAAACAGGCCTACCCCAAACAAATAGAACTTTTCCTAATAATATTCTATATTATGAAGTAATATTCTATATTATGAAGTAATATTCAAAATTAATTCGTTGGGTTACAAATCGTTAGCAAGCTTCCATATATTTCAACTTAGGTGATTAAGTAAGATGTGCTCTGATTTTCAAATATTGAATATTACTTCCTTTACACATTGAATCACAGTGCCTAGCTAGTTCACCAGTATCAATGGAGAAAATTAGTATGTTTGGCTCGAAGTTCTGCCGTGCAGGAATTGAATGGTTTCACTGTAACTACACCTTCTCCAAGCGCCGCCTTGCAGTAGTTAAATGGTATCGATATAACATCTTCTTTTCTTTTGAGGCTGCATTCGTCTCAGGTAATTAGCAATCTTCGCCAACTCAAACAAACAGAACTTTACTGGTACCTTATAATGGGCTGAATATTCTTCAGATGTCTTCGATCATTTTGTAATTTGTTTGTATTAATGAATCAATGGTAGGTTTGGTTTTCGGCCACAGCATTGTTGAGCATGCAGTGCTGTGTGTCATGATAACATTCATCACAGAAAATCTACTGAAGGGAAATCTTCGAAAAGCTGCGGCAATTGTGAATTTCCAAGAAGGCATCACAACCTTCATGGCGCTTGCCATTACTCATATTTCTGATACCTTCAACATTCGTCTTAGTACGCTTGCCATCACAAATGCCTTCTATATTATTGTAAGGTCCTTTCTATATATATCATGGCGTGGGATTGTAATTTCTCATACATAAATCAAATTGAAACTGCCAAGTTTTATGAATCTTCTCTTATTTGGTGGAATTCAGATTCGGGTTTTAATTTCTCAAATTCAAATCCAAATTAGATAGATCGAGATCTTTCAGGACTGTCTAATTGTAGATTTATTTGGCTTGTGATATTTATAAGTCACCAAGACCATTTTTTTTTTCTTTCTTTATTTATTTATTTGTAATTATTCATTTCATTTTCTTTCTTTTTTTTAAATAAATTTTGGGACTAATGGAAAATGATTGTGAAGGTCAAGATGCCAACCTAGTTGTAAAATATGCCAACCATTATTTTATGTCTATTTGCCTCTCTTTTTTACCTTAAAAAAAAAATACGGATGGTAGTGATCGATTTGTCTCAAATGAAAATGGACGCCTTGAAAGGGTAGATCAAGCACTAACATAAACTTTCCTAGGGATTTCTGAAAATGAAAACTAATTAACGGCGGTTCTTGCTGCAGGGACTGGTGCTATTATATCTTGCTGTCAGGTGGTCCATTCCAAGCACCATGATTTGTTTATTCTGGGCAATAGTGCTAATAACATTAGGCAAAGCTGCAGAAGAGCCTATTTTAAAATCATTTCTTGCAGATCAGTTATGCGAGCAGGAGGAGAATCCAGACGTGGATGAAAAACAGGCGGAGGCCCGTTCTGGAGTTTGGTGGGGTGTGCATTGGTTTTTAGGTGCCACAGTGGCTGTATTATTCACTAGGTATAATTGGATAGATAACGTCATGATTTCAGCAGTGCTGATGGGACTTGGGTATTTACCTTTCCTATGTGACGTGCCCTGTTACTATCGCAAGAAATCAGAGGGAAGTCTCCTCACAAGCATTTTTAGAGTGTTTAAGGTAGCCATATCGAAACGGCATCTTGACTACCCAACTAGTCCCAGTCAGTACTACAAAAGTGATGATAAAGTTCCTCACAATATTCCACTCTGCAGGTGCTTCTCTCTGTCACTCATTTATATCACTCATTTATCAAAATAGTAAGGATTGAATATTTTAATAAATCCATAGTTATATTAGATATGATGAGAAATGATCAAGTGAGCATTTGTTGACTTAGCTAAAATCGGCAAACAATCAAATGTTTGTTGATTTTAGCTAAATCAGCATGCATGCCAAAAATCAATCCAATAATTGGTTTTCAAAAATATCATTATCAAAAACTATTATAATTTGGAACATTGCAATTCTTAAAAGTTGGACTTTTTAAAATTTGGCCGTTGAATTAATGATTTTTAGCATGTATCACTTCTTGCATAAGAAGGGTATCCAATCGGAATGTCAGTTTTTCAAAATATTCGACTTGCATTAATATTTCGAGCTAGAATGAATCGTAAATCAAGTAGTAAAACAAGCCATAAGAACATGATCCCTAAATGTATAGAACTTAAAGAAAGTTTGAATAATTAAAAATAATAAATTGATTAAGCTACTTCTTTAATTGTGCATGTATTATATAGTACGCAATATATGTTGTGATCTTTCCCCAATATATATATATATATATATGGAAATTAAAGTATTTTCAACAGTGAAACGAATGCTGATAGAATCATTACTCGTTTTCAAAATTCACACTTGTATGGATTAATATAGATAAAAATATACTCGAGATGTTAATATCATGTGTACCTTCTGCAATTTTGCTTTAGGTGACCTCGATATATAGGACCCGTTGTAGATCAATTTTTTAAAAAATAGACCATTGGATTTGATATCTTTCTTATTTATATCTGGCGTGCTAAAAATTAGAGTGATTCAATGTTTGATATTTTAATAATGTCAATGTGAAGAATTGTAATTTTTTTTTTGTTCTTTTAAAAACCACCATTTTTTTCATGGTAAGTTTTTAAGAAACTGACATTTGAATCACTATTATTTTTAGCAAGTCTGACAATCGGACATAGATAAGGGAGACATGTAATCTAATTTTTAAAATTTATAAGCATCATATGCTCCTGATGTACTTAGCACCTCTTATAGATTTACATATAGATATAATTAAATATGCCTTGATGGGTGGAATGCAGGTGGTTAGACAAAGCTGCCATTATAACATCAACCTGCAGTCCCGAAAAAGAAGAAAGGGAAGGGAAGCTTTGCACAGTCGAACAAGTGGAGGAAGTAAAGTGTCTTTTAAACATGGTCCCTATGTGGCCAACCTTTCTCGTATATAGTCTGGTGGAGGCAGCAGAGAGCACTTTCTTTCTTGAACAAACTAGCAACTTGAATCGTTTCATTGGCGATTCCTTCAAAGTTCCTGATGTTTCTTTCATCATACTTGGGTCCTTTACATGGTCCATAATCTCATCTCTCTTTGAACGAAAAGTGGCTACGAGAGTGAGAATTGTTGTTGGAATGGTTTTCTCTATGTTTTGTTGCATTGCTGCTTTTTTGGTTGAGAGACACAGATTGGACTTAATTTACAAGCGAGGACTTTTTCACGACAAAAATACCACTATTGATATGAGTATATTATGGTTAGTTCCACAGTTCTTCTTGTTTGGCGTTACGGCGGGACTAGCCCGCGATGGACTCGACGAGTTTCTCACCGATCAACTTGGTGAATCCACGGCTAGAGATGGACAGACAATAAATGAATGTGTATTGGGTACCGGAAAATTCATCACCATTTTTTGTGTTTTTTTGTTTAGGGGTTGGTTCGGTGATACCATAAACAAGAGTCATCTGGATTACTATTACATATTGTTGGCAGGGCTAAGTTATGTGAATTTACTGTTTAGCTGCACTGTCTTTCACTTTTACTACGGCTCAAGGAGAAGACACAGAAGACGTGGGTCTAGATGCAAGCTTGGTAGACAAAGTTACAAGTTCAGTTATGTGGAAGCTCAAGGAGAGGAGCTTGGGTTGAGGGGCGTTTGGAAGCGGCGTTCAGTTAGTTTCCCATAAGATTATCCGCTTCTTTTTCCAATGTACATCAAAATGGCCAAAGCTCAAAGGGACAATAGATGGGCCTGGCATGGGCCGTTCAATTTAAATGTAGTCTCTGTCTGGCAAACGGTACAATTAGTGCCTTCAAGAATTTGATTAAGTCCAGTTCAGAACTAATTTACCTATCTAATTTTTTGTCAGTCAGATTATATTTGAACTGTTTCCATTTTATAACCTGTTTGTCTAAAATTGAGTTATATCCTTTTTTTTTTTTTTTCCGAATGTTGGTTGGTTCAAATTATCATGTACTTGTTATAAGAGCATTTTCATTGCAAAAGCCAAATTTGACACCTCAAAAAGCACTAGTTTTGCTAAATTCTAAGCCCAAATACTAAATTTGGCACTACTTGGTTCTATAAAGCCAAATTTGGCATCAACTAGTGCCATTTGAGCTTATAATTTGACATCAACTAGTGCTTTTTGGGTGTCAAATTTGGCTTTTGCATTGGAGATGCTTTAATACACTACAATTTCTCTTTCTATTAAAGTTCAGTTAATTGTTATAATATACTGCAATTGCATCTAGTAGTGTCCATGTACTCGAAACTAACCAGTGAGTAAATTGGCAAACTTTTTATGTCAAACCAAAACCTTCTTATTTCAAAGTAATTTCTCAAAAGTTTCACCTACAAAGTACCCCCAAAAAAAAAAATTCTTGTTATTCCCCAATCAAAACCTCAACGACACAAATCCCCAATTCTTATCAAAATATTATCTTTGATTTTAAAACCCTGAATTTCTTAATCTCATCTGTTTTGTCTACATATTAAAAATTCTTATTAACATTTTTCAAATCAAAACCCTTATTCCCATCAAAATGTAACATTTTGATTTCAAAATCCTAAATATCTTCAATCTCATCAATTTTATTTGTAGAAAAGAGTCTGTATCCTTAAGAAGAAAAGAAGAAGAAAGAGATGATGGCAGTAAACCTGGGAAAAAAAAACATGCTTTTTCAACTTGATCAATGCTTTTTCAACAATGTGAAAATCAAACAGCCCCTTAGAAAAGAAGACACTAGAATCTACTCGTGCCTGAAGGTTCTGTGCATCAGACCTCAAAACCAAGACACTAGAATCTGCTGTCTATGAGATAGATAGAGAGAGAGAGAGATTTGTTTACAGGGGAACTGGCATTTTAAGGTTAAGGAAATGGTGAGGCAGTTCATTAGGTTACATCTTTGAATGGTTCTTTGTGTTTTGGATGGATTTGCACATGGCAGAGAGAGGGAGAGGAGGCAGAGAGGGAGTGGGGGAAGGAGCTGGAGGGAACGGAAGGTTGGAAAAAGTCGGCTCGGTAAAGAAGACATTCGCTGATTCCAAAGTTAATTGTTATTTGTTTTTTTTTGACAACCAACACTTTCCTGGAATAACATTGGCCCGCCTTTTAGCCCAAATTGAGATAACTAAAAACCATATTTTTATGGTCCGTGTCCTTACCAAAGTAACCAAACACTCATTCGGCCATTTAGGCCCACTTTATAATTGATGGAACCGGTTTTTGAGGTTCCTAAACAGCCCCTTATGGAGTATTGATAGTTGCTTTTCAGGATGAATGCAAAACAACATAACACTTGGACCATCAATCCAACTACCCACCTCATCTCGATCAGCCCATCCTTAATGAAACCCAAGGCCAGCTGGGTAGGCTGGGTTTGGTGGGCTTCAACTTTAAGGGAATGCAGAAGACCTATGGGCCTTTGAACTAACACTTTTTGCCTTTTCAAAGTAGTGTAGACAAATATTCAACTCGGGGTCTTCAATTCGAAACCCCCTCTTTTCAAGTTAACCCTGTAACTTCTAGCCACTCCCTAACAAAGAAATACAAGTAAATGAAATTTTAAGTTTTGAACCTCATTCAGGCTTATTAATAGCTATTGGGCCAAAATTAGACCTGCAAATTTGAATCCTATATATTAACAATGGGCAAGCATTTTACAAATCATCTTGTGTCTGATTAGATGGCCATAGGCCCACAACGGGTATCGAAACTTGGCAGCCTCTTGAATCCAGAACCGCATGGAAGTAATTTCTCATGAGTTGGAGAGGAACCTAGACCGCAATACTAAAAAAAAAAATTCTTGTGGTCAATATTGTGAGAGCCCTTGATACATTTGTATTTAAATAAAAATTAACAAAATAATAATAATAATAAATATATAATGCGTGTCACCTTTTGGTGACCAATCAGCAGGGCTTCCGTATGAGTGTCTTGGTAATTTGAATTTGATTAGTTAGATTGTTGTTGACAGATTTTAGCAAGTACCCAGTACCATTTTCCTTCCAATTCTTATTCTATCTAAGCAAATCTTCCTTCAGATATATTTGAATTTTTATGCAGTTGTAGATCCAAGATAGCTGAATCACCATCTATGCAAGTAAGTAAAGCTAAACAACCAGCCCCTTTCGCATAATTGCTTATCTATCCCACCTATGATATACTATTCTTCATTCTTGTATTCATTTGTACGTACCTTTGTAAGTAGAGAGATTCCATATTTCCATGTATCATTGTACATTTTCATACATATTTACAAATATAAATTCAGACATTCTTGTGTATATATATGACCTCTTTGTCCTCACATTTGTTACTTCGAATGAATTTACAACAAATAATTACTGTAAGCTACATAATTGTTCTACATGTGAATTAAATATGGAAAAAAGGTATTAAAAAAAAATTCCCAAATTAAGAACTTTCTCTTCTTTAATAAGTTGGGACTTGTGATAATTTAAGAGCTGATCTTTCATGGTTTGAAACTGGCTTGGGACAGGGGATGCAGAATCTGATTTAGTCAGTTTTGTGGAAATAGCACTCAATTCGAAACCCCCTCTTTCAAGCTAACCACTGCCTAACAAAGAAAATTAAAGAAAAGAAAAATTATCCAAAAGTTCTAGGATTTAAAGTTTTATACCACGAGGTCCAATTTTAAACCATAAGGTTAATGAAATTTCCAAATTCCTTTAGATATTTGTTATATTAAAAAAAAAGAAAAAAGAAAAAAGATCTTCAACTTAGTGGTATAAATTATAATGTACTTATGTTAGGAATTTATGGGTGTATAACCCTTAAAAAGGAAATTTGAAGTTTTGAACCTGGTTGAGGCTTGTCAACAACTATTGGGCCGAAATTGGACTTGCAAATTAAAAGCCTATATATTACCAATGGGCAAGCATTTTACAAATCATCTTATGGTCCAATATAAATCCCATGGCTGCTGCTTAGATGGCCACAGGCCCATAACTAGTGTCACCTTTTGGTGACCAATCATGGGTCCTTCCATATGAGTCTCTTAATTTGAATTTGATTAGTTAGAATGTTACCCATTACCATTTTCCTTCGAATTCCAAATTCTGAAAAACAAATGCATTATTGAAGATTTGAATTTGATATCAAAGGTTGTAAAAAAAGGTGCAGGTGTGGTGTGAGAATCCACTAAGCTATACATCTTGCTGTTGACTTTGGTAGGAATCTTCTTTTCATGCCCAATTTTCAATGGGGTTACGTATTGGTTTCTTAATGTCTGCCACAATCTCTCCAATCCATTCGTGTGAGGAAAAAATAAAGGCAAATGAAAGTGAAAAGACAACCATGACAAGCAAAATAAATTGAGTTGGAAGACATAATTTATTTTCATTCTCTGTGCATGAATTTCTATTCCATATATTCCTCAAATTATAACAAAACTCTCATGAACTTGAATCTTGAAAAGGACCATCTTCCATTAGCTATATCCTTTGTAAGCCATGTTCCTCATACACTTAGAGAGAGAGAGAGAGAGAGAGAGAGAGAGAGAGAGAGAGAGAGAGGAGAGGGTCTCCATTTAAGCAGACTGGTTCACGTGTTCATGTACCACATAAAACAGGCAAAATAAGTGAAGGCCATCTGTCACAAAATGTTGTTAGCATATGCCTAGCTAAGGCAGACACTAACTTGCAATTTGTCAGTAGGAGCTGCGAATTGAAATTTTGGGTCTGTTTGGAAATTCTAAAAAATTGGATTAAGTTGGATCCAGTCTTTTATTGCTATTTGTTTTTTTTAAATAAATCAATTTATAGTTGGGATTTAAAAAAAAAATACTATATTTGTATCTTATTTTCTGTACAAGATTAAACTGAAAGAAGAGACTTATAAAAATGTAGTACTTAAATAAAAATCTACCTGTTTTATTTTCAGTCAGTTGGATTTTCATATTTGCATGTGCTGATAAGATCATTTATATTTATGGCCGTTCGATCATTTCATGAATGAAGGCTTTTTTAAGTGATGAAATGATCCAATGCCCATAAATACTTAGTTGACTAGATCATTATTTATATATATATATATATATATATGGTCCTATCATTGCCGTCACTCAACGATAGGATCTTAGGCTTGTTGGCCATGCGGAACAAAGTTGATTTTATCACCATTTATCTTCAAGTTTTGGGATGTGACTTCTAGCCAATTTGCCTTGTTTGCCTTTCATTTCTGTGTTCAATATGGACTCTTGGTCCTAAAGATAATTTCTCCATCAAACGTGTTTAGTGGGCTACTAGAGAAAAGTTGAACTCATCACCTTGGTCCAAGCATGTCTGGTTTAATAATAGATTTCATAGACAAGTTGTTCTTCTTTGGATGGCTATTAAAGAATAAAGAGAGGTTTCAGACTTGAGAATTTCTCGTGGAAAAAGGGATTTTGAATACCTCTAAGTGTATTTTTTCCCAAAGATGTTGAAAATTTTAAGCACTTGTTTCCTTTAACGTGATTATTTAAAGGGTGTTTGGTATATTGTTCTTATGAAATTTAGCTTTAATGGCAGACTTTTAGCCTTGGAAGCTGGAAATTAGGTTAAGTAATAAAGTGAGAAGTGATGACTTTTGCAGTCAGATTATTAAAATTGGGTTTGTTGCTAGCATCTACTTCTCTATGCTGCATGAAAGAATCAATTCCGTCCCTCGCAAACAGATAATCTTGAAAGGGAATATAGAAGATGTGAAACTTAGGGCCCGTTTGGAAATTTTAGATATCCAACCAAGTTGAATTATTTTCAAATTAAACTATTCACACCTAGCGTGAAAAATAAATAAATACCTTATTTCCATTGCATATATTTACACGAAAAATAAACTTCTCAAATAGTGGTTAAATAGGAATCTATCAAGTTCATTTTTAGTTAATCGAATTTTTATTTTTTTGAAACAGTCCATTAAGTTTCTTGGTGGTTGTAAAATTAATGCTAGAGAGAAGAGAAATTTTATAGATAGCTGGATCATAAATATTATTTTTTCAGCTACAGAATCAAAACATCATGAGAACAAAGAGAAACAAGCCATAGCACAAAGGGCCGAAATCTCAATAGTTCAAGTCACTGGGCTAGTACAATTGGTGAGGGTATAAGAGAAAAAGGATTAAGGGTCGAATTCCCCTCCTATATATATGTAACCTAAAGTTATCTACTGTGGGAAGCTCCTCAATATGGTTTTTGGCTCCTAAATACAGATCTGCTCTGCTTCTGTTCATAGTCATAAGCCACAAGCTATTTGGAAATTTTGGAGTCTTGCCAGTTGCCTAGGATCCTAATTCCCACAAATTCAAACAATGCCCAATCTATATTGGAAAACCCACCAACTGCCCTTTGGAAAGTCAAATAAAATTGTTTGGAAAATTGCACATTCAGCTCAGACTCTTGATTTTTGGTCCTTCCTGAAGGTTCATATACAGTCATATAGCTACAGAAACTAAAAGGGTATTTTATTTTGTATGTATGCATTGACATAGACCAATTTTTGGTGTCATTCATGAACCAGAATCAAGAGAAATCTCATATTATCCAATCTAGGTCAATAAATTTGGACTCAGTACATAGAACCCTATGTCCCATAGTACATAACAAAGAGAAGTCTGAAAGGAACTGAAAGCCAGGCGAAAAGAAAAGAAACCAAAAGCAAAAGAGGATTGCCATTGCACGTGTAAAGAGAAAGAAAAGTGTTTACTTTCTCTTTTTCCTTTCTCTTTTTGTAATCAAATGTTTCAACTTTCAATCCTGCTCCATAGCAGCTACCTCCATTTATACTACTATTACTACTATTAAAGTTTCTCAGATTCTTAATTAATTTTTCCTGAGAAACATAGAAAGTGTTTGGAAAGGAAAAGAGGCCCATTAACCACTTTCCTCTCGTATTTTAATCTGTGGCTGTGAGGATGTTTATTATTGGATTCTGTTTCTCACCTGCCCTTTGAACTTTGTTGAGATATTTTTCAGTGCCCAGAAAAGACTTTTTGTGACCTAGAGCTAGATCCACCCATGTTACAGGTATCCTCCCAAGTCAAAAGATGCTTACAAGTTTGATGGTTCCAATTTTCTGAAAGTGACAAATTGGTATCGATTATCATCATTGGATAATCAGTGATTTATGAATTCAGAGATTCGAAATGAGTGTCGGTATCCAATCTAAAATTCAGTCTGAGCTAATATGGTACATTATTATTTTTTTTTCTTTTATCTATCAAACAATAAAAATTTACTCTCATACCAAATTCTTTTTAATATTAACAAATGAGTATCGATACATTTCATATGTTTTCTCTGAAAATAGAAATATATGCAACTAGATCACGTTATAGGCAATAACAATGTAAACCCTAAACCCAAGAAACAAATAATAATATGAACTCTATGGTATATTGATTTTTTTTATTTTTATCTACCAAAGGGTAACTCTTATTTCAAACTTTTTCTACTATTAACAAGTAGCAAATATTCGAATCAAAAATCTCACCTCTTAAAATGAATATATATATATATATATATATATATATATATATATATATAGATCAACACATCATCAACAATAATAATATAAATTCCAAACCCGGAACCCAAAAATAATAATGTAAGCTATAGATTTCCAAACCCAAAACCCAACTTAAGCAAGCTAGACCCAAGCTCAATTATCCCTATTCAAGTTCAATTCATGTGTAATTTGGTAAACCGTGCTCATTCACATCTCTAAATAATTTAGGTGCATTAAAAGCAAACTTTATACAAGTTCCTGTATAGGGGGAAAAGATAGTAAGGTGGGTACTCCTCTTAAGTCTCTTTTCAAGGGAATACATGTCACGTGGAGGGATCCAACTGTGCAAATACGTGGCAGCACGTCAGAGGGTGGGGGAGAGATGGTGAAGAAGAGGATTTGTTGGGCAGCTGTCTATTGTCTTAGGAAAGGGAGCACGTGACGAGCACGAGGGCCCCCTCGAATGTCTGTCTTCGATGCCTCCAAAATTAAATCCTTTCCTACCTCTCATATTATTATCATCAGTTAGTCATTGAGGTATCATAAATGCTTGACAAACTTTGATGCTATAAAGACTAAATAATGCCCCTCCATTTCTCATACAAATACAATACTGCTTCTCCCATGCTAACACTCTAATTCTAATATATAATTCAAGCAGTTTAAGAACTCATATATATATATATATATATATATAAATGAGTGATACCTCATTTTAACTAAAATAAGTATAAAGGTTTTTAAATTGAATTTTAACATTTTGATAATATGATAAGTTCAATTTATAATTGATTTTGTCCATTCTCAAGGACTAATTTGAACCCAAATTTCAATATGAATAATTATGATATATATATATATACACACACAC
Source organism: Hamamelis virginiana (assembly GCA_017140935.1). Classification (NCBI taxonomy): domain Eukaryota; kingdom Viridiplantae; phylum Streptophyta; class Magnoliopsida; order Saxifragales; family Hamamelidaceae; genus Hamamelis; species Hamamelis virginiana. Next base: position 859,880 of record JAESVK010000099.1, read on the forward strand.
TCACATTAGATAGTGTTACAGTTTTTCACCATTTGCATTTTAGAAACCAATTTTTATATGGCATTCATGACATGCATAAAATGAGTATTCAATCCAACGGTTAGTTTTTCAAAATACTTTTCCCACATTGATTAAAATCTTATGTTCTCACATAAACTTATGTTAAGACGTACACATGAAAAACGAAATATATATACACGGAGATAATAATATAAAGTGCACCTGATGCAACTTGGTGACCTTCATAGGATCAATTATATGACAAATTTTGAAAAACTGATAGTTGGATTAGATACTCCTCTTATGTATATCAGGCTTGCCAAAAATTGCAGTGATCCAATTGTTGATTTTCTAAAAATATTACTATGAAAAATTATGACTTTTTGGTTTTTCAAAATATCACCATTTTTTCACTCAATTTTTTTAGAAACTAACCATTGAATCATAGTAATTTTTGACAAGCCTAACATACATAAAAGAGATATCTAATCTAACAGTCAGTTTTTCAAATTTTGTTCTACAACTGACTTCATGCAGCGAGTTGGCATGGTTGTTATTCTGTGAAGACAAAGTGGTATTTGGGTAAAACAAGGTGGCCATGAATTGGCACTGGACCCTGGTGGGGGTTTGTGTGGGCTAGCCTTCCACAGCTAAGCAAAGACCAGAACATTGGGCACTGGCTAAGCAAGAGAGAGAGAAGTTGGGAGAGGGTGGGAAGCATTAACTCCAAAATGGCCCTTATCTTCCATATCTAAAAGGGTCCCACAGAGTGTAGCCTCCTGAAGTTGGTGGATCCCATCTATTTCCCTACCATCATCAATCAAACGGCCATGCTTTGACAATGACCCTTCCTCCTTTGACCACTAAAAATTTATAGGAATTATTGCAAACGAATATTTTGCATCCAAAAAATTATTTTAAAAAATATTCTAAACGAGTCTAATTTTTTATTTATTATTATTTATTAAAGACAACGGTAGGTTGTTTAAAAGAAAGAGGACTGACTGATTATCCACAACATCATTTAAAATATATACAAAATTATATATATAGCTTACTTTCTGTACAATATATACAGAACAAATTTAAAAATAAATAAAATTTAACAAACATCCAAAAAATATAATCTAAATTAACAAGATGATTTTTCAACTCACCAAATTTTTATATTTCCAAAAAAGTGTGAAAGGGGGCTTTCCTTATATAAACTATATATATAATAATGTGATGGACCCATGACAAGCTAAAACTATGAGTTTGAAAGAGAAAATTGTAGAAGGGCTTCTCATGGCCACATAGAGCCAAAAAATTCAAAGAGTCCTCCAAATTCTCTCCATGAAGAACAAGAGGGTGGTTACAGGTACAAACATTGAAAAGATTGATGGGAACTGAAATCCGGGTATTTTCCCATTAAGCCTGGAGAATCATGGCCTCTCAAAGTCTTACCACCACTGCTTGTTTCATCAATGGACAACGATATGCAATGAATTCTCTTTCTAAGCAGACAGGTGAGGGACAGAGGCTGTTGCTATTGCAATTTGCAGGAAGAAAAAGTGAAATGGGGTATGCATTACTGTTTGAAAGGAGCCTGTTTTAAATGCACTACACTGTGGATTGGGGCTATATATCTAGTTTCGAAGGTGACTAGGTTAAGACTTAATTGGTAACCCCATGTATTCAATTTGATATTTGGACGAATTTCATATCATTCAACATTTCCTTTTCTTTGTATTGAATTTATATAACCCTTGTTTAATACTCCAAGAAAAAAAGGGTTTATCAAATTGCCAAAATATTGCGTTGTCAAAATGAGCCCGACGTATGTTCAAGTGTTGAATTCGTCTATTTTTCAAAAAAAATATTCCCTTATCGAAGTATCCTCATTAGGTGCAGAATTATTGGAAATTGAAATTTCCAAATCAACCACAAACGTACTATGTGAATTTCAAAACCCTTTGCACTTTACTTAATTTACCCATATATGTCCTTGCAAAATTTTGGTCACATAAAATCTTTCCCTGAATCAATGAAGTGCTACCTATCTAACTTATGCCATTGGAACTGCTGATCTTATTTATTCTAAATTTTCTCTTCATTTCTCCATCTTTCTGGGCAAACAAACAATGCATGAGCACATTGCATAGCTTTAATTAACATCAGTTGGACCTTCCAATCTCAGGCTGACTCATTACAACTATTGCTTTAGGTATTTTTCCACACTGATTGCTGTAGTGGTACTGTGTTTTCACAGATTTGTTTCCATCAGTGGTTGTGGTCTAAAGATTGAACAGACTTTTAGCTTGAGTAATGATCAACAAGAGGGCTAGCTAGTTATATATATCTCCAATTGTGGGTCACAGAGATGAGCTCATTGCATGCACTCAACAATGGCATGAATAACAAGCTTGCCTCAGACAGTGACACCAGTGATTAAAACACCAACCCAAAAATGCTAAGAGTCTTTAAAAAAAAAAAATATTGTTCCAAAACTTTTTTTAATAAACTCTCTCTTCGGTAATAAATGAAGATTTAGATTCATTTGTGACGCTCTTTTGAAAATTTCCGGGATATATAGCAATATTGCAATAAGATGTTTAGCAATATTCATATGCATCGATCTCATTACAATAATCGGCATATAATTAACAAAACCAACTCATACAATTAAGAAAATGTAGCGTGTAGATCACGATGCAAGTTGGGCTAGTCCTTAATAAATTAAGTTAGCTAGCTAGGCATGTTAGTCACATTATTGCCATAAGGTTCAGCTAATAATGATGTAATTAATAACAAAATATTAAGAGACTCTCAGCTCTAGTGACTACCTCATCATTAGTCTAACTCTTACCTAATTAACAAGATCTAGGCTCATGAGATCAGCATACCTCAGAACTCTTGACTTTAAAAGATCCTAAGTTCCACTTGTGCATTTTTCAATCACTTCTAGCTTTCTGTTGATAAATTAAGATTGATCATGATCTATCTGTCAGATGAATTAGAAAGTGGTTCACCATGATCTTAGGATTCCTTAAGACAGCGTTTGTTTCAATTAAAAAATATGGGCAAGATGTGTTAAGTTTTGTTGAATAAGGTATATATCTACTACCATGCATATGGCTTCCTCCTATTTTTCTCCATACCAAACACAGCCTGGGTGTTGCAGCTTAGGAAGGGTGAATTGAAAATGAAGTCCTGATATAAAATTAATTTTCCAATTTGTAGCTTTAGTTAAAAGAGGTTGATCAATCTTAAATTAAGGAGGTAACTAGCAGTAAAAACTTTCCTAATTAAATGTATTTCATGTTAATTACATTATGTTCAATATTAATTTACTGGGAATTTTTTTTACTAAAAAATTGAACGAATATTTTTATTTTTTTATTTTTCTATAGTCATGAAGAAGTAGACCCATCAATATCAATGTAGGTAAATAAAATGATTGATTAACATCCTGCCGCCTCCCTCTCACCTCAATCCCACTCCCATGGTTCCCACAGGGGCCCAGATGGACCCACATGGGTCCACCTTTTACAAGAGGACTAGCTAAAATATCTTGCACAATCTTTGAAATATGTACATTTGTGCACATGTATGCTTGTGCTTATTAATTTACATTTACTTTTTTTTTTTTTTTTTTTTTTTCTTTTTTTTTTGTGCTACAGCTTGAGATTTGGTGAGTTTGTTGGAGTACGTCATTGTTCTGTAGTATTAGAATTCTATTTGTTTGACATAGTGCAAAAGAATTTATAGACGGAGTACATATATAATGCATATGGATGATGAGAGATACAGTAGATAAGGAGATAAGAAAGGGGATTGGGGGTCACGTGACTCACGTGCCTATTGCTTGCTAAGGAAAGAGAGGGAGTGGGGAAAAGACCCACATGGTTAGAGAAGAGGAAACAGCTACCGAAGCTCACACTCAACGAATTCTGTCTATAACCAACCTCTCTCTCTCTCTCTCTCACACACTCACACACACATGTGTGGTTCATATGAACACTTGAAGCTTAACGGGATGTGGCAGCTTCTTTTTCGGCGTGAGACGGGGGCCGATCGAGCCTCTCATCCACATTCAATCTCACAAAATCTCTCTCTCTCTCTCTCTCTCTCTCTCTCTCTCTATATATATATATATGGGGCAATGCCACCAAAACATGGCTCACATGCCCTTGTATTCATAAAGCCAGGCATCTGACATCTCCCCTAATCCAATGCATTGCTCCATTATTTTTTTTACTTTGTATATTATTGAATAAATTTCCAGCAATATTTCTGTATTACCTTGTTTTGTAAAACACTTGGAATTCCCACAAGTTTTTATTATTTTCATAATAATATGTCTCTAACTTTCTTCTTGGTCTCACTCCCTCAAACTCTTCAAAGCAGCTTTGTCAAACCGCGCGTAGTTCTGTCAGATAGATAAGTCAACTTTTCCCATGCACGTTACCCAATTGCCTTTTCTTTTTCCTTTTTTTCACATAATTAAGGGAGAATGGATTTATATAAAATATAAATTTATCAAATAATTATAAAATTAAGATGAGTTAAGATCGCGTTTGGATAAGCTTCTACTTCATGTTTTTCTACTTTAAAAGTAAAAAAATAAAAGTTTTTCATATTTTCTATAACACAAAATTTTGGTAGTTATTTATAAAAGTTGATAAAGTAAAAATTTCTTGTTATCTCGACTTTTTAAAGTAATTACCAAATTTTTTTCACTCAAAACTTTCATCTTTTTACTTTTAAAAGTAAAAAAATAGAAAGTAGAGGCTTATCCAAACGGGCCCTAAATTTATTTTTAATTAACTATAGTTTTATATTTTTAAAATAATTTCTTAGTAAATCAATTTTTCACATAAAAGAGGTTACATTAATGTCACGCGATGTGATAAGTAAATGTGGATTATGTTATCATGCGAGTCACATTATTAACTTTTTAAAAATTGATTGATAATCAATTTTTAATTTACTCAGCATGAAGGTGTATTAAGTTGCCAGTTCTTTAGTCCATCGAAGAGAATATATCCTATCAATTTTAATATATTATTGTCTTTTTTTATTCAATATTATAATATTCTAACATTCTTATCTTATGAACGCAAATAAATAAAAATTGTTGTACTTCAAATTATCAAACCTGGCCGAACCTAATTAGTGGTGACCTAGCTAGTTAGTTTGACCAGTTACATTATGAAGACAAATTTTATATATATATATATATATATATATATATATATATATATATATATATATATATATATATATATGTTAGAAAACAAATTTTATATTAATATCATATAAAATTATAAAAAGAGATGAGAATTCTAAGAATTTAGGCACTAACTTCTTATAAAGTAAAAGAACCACCCACAAACAAGTTACCACTCAGGGTGCATTTGGATAAATTAAAATTTTCTACTTTTTATTTTTTATTTTTAAAAGTAAGAAAGTTAAAAAAAAAATTATAATTTTTTATAATACAAAGTATTGGTGGTTACTTTCCTACTTCAATTTTTAAAAATAATACTCAATAGTTTCGCCTTTTACTTTTTAAAATAAATAAATAATGAAGAAAAAGAAAGAAATAGAGGCTCTTTTATTTTTCAAGAAGGTCATTGGATTTATGAGCAACAAAACACAACAGGATGTAGTTTTCTTCTTTCCCTTAAACCCTCCCTACCCTGACAAAGAGGGGATTCGAATTTAGGTCTCCAGTACAATCCCCAAAAGACTTTACTAGTAAGCTAACTAGCACTTTCAAAAAAACAACTTTTTTTTTTAATTTTTTGCTTTTAAAAGTAAGAAAGTTAAAAACCTTTTTAAAATTTTTTATAGAACAAAGTATTGGTGGTTACTTTCCTACTTCAATTTTTAACAATAATACTCAAGACTCTCACCTTTTACTTTTTAAAATAACTAAATAAATAATGAGGAAAAAGAAAGAAATAGGTTTTTTTTTTTTTTTTTTTTATCGAGAAGCCCATTGAGCTTATGAGCTATACAACACAACAGAAGATAGTTCTCTTATTTCCCTTAAATTCTCCTTATCCTGACAAAGTTAAGATTCGAACTCAGATCTTTAATAGAATTCTCAAGAGACTTTATTAGCAGGCTAACCTTTAAAGCAAAAAAAGAAAAAGAAAAAGTAGGGACTTATCCACATAGACAAGAAATGCAAAAATACTAGCCAAAACACACTCACAAAAATATTATGTAAAAAATGCGAAATTTTTATATTTAACTATTTGTAATTAATTTGAATGAAATTGATTGGGTCAACTACCAAATGATCCTAAAATTCAGCCACATGAACGAGTCGATAACTGTCTAATTATATACACGTTCACATGCCCACATGCCCATTACTGAATGTATATGTGCCTCATGGAAGGAGTACTATTTTCAGTAATAATCAAGATATTACACTTTTGGTTCAATTTAAAGATTATAATACATAGAAATCATGAATACAAACCGGTATGGATGAGGAGGCCCGCCGACTCAATTCCCCATCGAGCATTGTGGGGGTCATTTCTCGAATTTGGGATTTTTCCTAGGTACGACATCCATGGACTGCAATTATTAGTCCCAATTAATAAAATTTCGTCCATTTTTTTTTTTTTTTTTTGGGTGAAAACCAATATATTAATTAGCATCCAATTTTGGTGGTTGAAATTTGATCTTGGCATTGTGCCCCAGTGGAAGACGTGGCCCACCAAAATTGCATAGTTCAAATCAGATAGATTGATAATTTTGGTTGCAATTCTGCATGGTTTGAATAGCAGCACCATCACAAGGGTCAATGCCTCCCAGCTAGCTATTACCATTATATAAGGGTCACCACCAGCAAGGTCACCATTGCATTTAACCCCATGGACCCTCTGTGCGTCAAAAAGGGCCTAGTGATTTTTAATGAGCTGAAAATGTTATTTTAGTTTGTAGAATAATATTTTCTCAAATTGACTAATCCATTAAAGTGTCAGTTTATGTTCGGTGACTAATATGCTGATATCAAAAATGTTATACAATCAGAAATTTTAATCCGGAAATAAAAATCACACTGATGTGTCGTGCTTAGAGTGGTGTGTGAAAAAGATAGAATCTATTTGAAAGAATGACTAAACCACTCAAAGCATGACACATTATGATAATTTTTAATTTCGGATTAAAATTCCTAATTATGTAGCATTTTTTATGCTGATATATCTAAGTATTATAATTTGAGATGTTGACTAAAACTCTTCTCTAAATGTGTAGCTGTTGAGCATTTGATCATCAAAACAATAATTAATATGAGGAACATACATTTTCCTTTCATAAATTTCAATAAATTGGTAGGTGCCGTATTTCTGACAGCTATATATTTTCCTTGATAACAATATTATTAATTCATGACATAATTTTATCCCTTAACGTTCAATTTTTCTCTTAAAATTAAATTAAATCCACCGACTAGCTACAGCCCCTGAACTTGAGCTGCTCGTCAAAATTGAGTGGAAAAGAATGCAAAGTGCATTTTGGATTCCAATTCCGATAAAGTATCAATTTTGGATTTCCACAATTCCAACTATTGTTATTCACGAGGGCTGCCTAAATCATTATAATTAATTTAAAAATATTTAAAAAAAAAAATGCTCCGAAAAGTTTGACCATTTGGTTAATTAACTACATGGCTTTAATTAATACGTAGATTAGATTCCAAGTTACAGAAAATTTGAGCATAAGCAAAGGGTGATGAACTAATGAAAGATCGAAAATCGAGACATAAGAGAGAGAAAGAGAGAGTCAAAGTAATTAATTAGGATATTTTACTCGATCGAACTTGATAATTTAATTATAATTAATTATATATAATCATATTAAAAATGAATGATGCTTCGAATGGGTGAAAACCGAAACTGGTGCTGTCGGTGTGATTTTTCTCTATGGGAAGAGAGTTTATTGGTGGTGGTAGTGGTGGGTGGCATTATCGGTGGCAGTGCCGCATTTGGTGGTTCCGATGCAAAGAAAGTAAGGATGCATGACGGCATGATTTATAAATTAAAAATTAAGTTGGGCATTTTGATAATTCAAATGCTTCTAATATTACATTTTAATGTGCCAAAATCTTTCATTTTTACTCTAATTTAATTAGCTTCATTGTTGAAAATTAAAAAAAAAATGTTAAAATGTCATGCGTTTTCAAACTTGGCCCGTCGGCTAAAATCTTGAACCTGGCAAACATGATTTGAAGTGTGAACTACTTGGCCGTCTATTCAAAACTCGAAACTCAAAAACATTCATAATGAGAAATGTATAAATTAATTACCCACCACCTTGGCTGCCAATCTTAACTTCCAGCTGGATGAACTGTCACAAAATAACAGCATATCAAATCAGCATTTAGTAGAGTCAAAAATCATAATCCACTGTGAAAACCGTAACATTTTAACAAATAAAAAATAAAAAATTTACAGTTTCTTACGGTAATATTATAAATGTCAGTTGTCAAGTAATATGATAATTAATATGACATGTCATAATATGTTACACCAGTTGTTTATTCATATACATTATAATAAAATAATGCTGCATTAATTAAAATCTCATTTAATTATTTAGAAAGAAAAAATATAGTATAAAATTTTTCTTCCATGCAAGAACACTTTAGCAAAAAGATGGCATAGAAGACACAAATTGGTTGAATTTTAATGGGGGCATCCGGCTGCAAAATTGTCCTTTGATGATTTTCTAGAGATACACTATCCGACATGGGAATTAGTATGATTTATGAGGAACGCGGCATCCTATGTAAACCCCACCTTTTGAACATGCCCCCACTAGATACAGTTAGTTGATGCATTCATGAGCCAGTTGTGTGATCAATAGACTCTCTCCTTCCTCACTATCAATTGGGCCACAATAGTTCTCCCTCATTGCTACCCAAAAAATAAAAAAATAAATAACATAAAGCTCTCCTTCACACTTCATACATAAGAGAGCTCATAGTATTTAATCCAACGGTCAATTTTTCAAAATCTATTTTACAACTGACTTTATAAAAATCACTTGATCCAAAGTTGTATCAGGTGCACCTGATATTAGCATATCCGTGTTTATATATATATATATATATATATATATATATATATTAAATTGCATTTGGCAAAGCTTTATTTTTGGTGGGGGAGGGGAGATTTTGGAGAAAAAAATCATCATTGTCTCTAGGGTTCTTCTTACCCCACCAATTGAAAAAAGATTCTAAAGAGGAGAGAAAAAGAAAAAGGAAAAGGAAACAAAAGGGATAACTATAAAGAGGAAGGTAGGAGAAGCCTCATTCTTCCACTTTTTTTTTTTTTTAATTTTATTTCTCTTTACTTATCCAAACTCATCATTTGATAATTTGTTGTAATAAACCTTAGAAACTTTTAGAGATTTGGAAACCCACAAGTTTCACCTTTTCATTCCACTCAGCATACTGTGGATCTTTTCTGACCAATTTCCTTCTTGTTCTTGCATTAATAAATTCCCTCATACCATCATCATTTCACAGCTTATTCTAAGTTGATTTATACAAAAACAAAACCCTCTTTCTTTTTCCCCCATACCAATCGTCATGCTGATCGATGCATGTATATATATATATATATATATATGAAATTCAATTGAGAAGTGGTTCGGTTTATACTTTTGTGGCGGGGCATTGCACTTGTGTTGATATGAGACCTTGGGACCTACCACTGATGGGTACGCATAAATTGAAGTTGCCCAGTTGGAATTTCATCACATATAGCCTACATCAACTTGTGAAGAATATAAATGAGGGAATTGAAAAGTACTCCATGACCTCTCCACAATTAATCAACGCAGCAATAAGGAAAAGAAGAAGATTATGGTCTTTTTCAAAGAATATAAATTCTCGAATCTCTGAAAAAAAAAATTAAAAGAGGGATAAACTCTAACACAATACAAATAGTATTGATAAAATCGAATTGCTAAAAAGAACCTTAAGATAGCCAATATGGGTTGCTGACTCTATATTCCACTAACACATTAAATTACCAAAAATAACATAATTGACCAAAATAGTAAAAAACCTAACTCGGCTTGAAAAGTTATCAAAAAAAAAAAAAGTATAAAATAACTAGTGGGTAAATTCTCTAACAATTTAATTTATACTTTAGGGGGTGTTTGGCAAACTTAAGAACCTAATCAGCTGAGGATAAGTATGTCTGGTTTTTATTTAGTACTGTTTGGTAAATTTTTTATTTTGTAGATCAGTTCAATCCTATCCAGAAAATAAGGCATAAACATAGCCTTTTTCAAACCAACTGTAAGCTGATTTACATAAAAATCATATAACAGAAAGAGATCAGAACTGACCAGATCCAGTTTTCGAAGTTCCCAAACAGGCCCTTAAATTCTAAAAAACAATGTGAAACATAAATACTCATTTTCTACATGTTCTACATACGTCTAGCAACTAAAGTGTAAAAAATCAAGAGTATATTTCAAATGCCCATTAAGAAGCAACTTGAAACTAAATAAACCCACTTTTAAGTGGGCAATTATTGTGATCATTTCACATATAAATTAAAATAAGGAAGCAGCCAAAAAAAAAATGATTGTAAAGCTCAGTGCAACTGATCTAGCTCCTATTTCTTCTAAACGAGATCAAAAGCAGACATGAAACGTGCAGTACTGTATAGTGAGACATGAGGAAGCAAGTAGTATAAATTATGCAGCAAAGAGGACAAATTCCACAGGATATAGGCAAAATAGGGAAAAAGATTATTATTAGATGTGCTCACCCCACTTTCTTCTCATTATCAAACAAATTGTAGATTAGGCAAAGCTACTCATGCATAGTAGCACCAGTGTCTCTATAGGAGATGTCAATCTATATATTTATAGCAGAAGAATGTCATTAATTGGGATTGCAAATTATGGTTTTTTTTTTTTATCTCAAATTTATCTTGTTTGAATCATTGAATTTATGGCTAAATTTGGACCGTCATGTAATGTGACCAATCAATTGGAAAAATTTGTGACTTTCTGTATACTTTTTTGTTCCTTATTATTTGTATATAATTTATTAAAACGAAGAGCATTGTCGAATTTTTTTTCCCAAAAAAATTTTAATTTCCGGCCAAATATCTACTAAACATAAAAGAAAGGAAAAAAAAAATCATTTCTATTGGGTGCCAATCTGAATTGCTATCAAGCACCCATCATACCATCAATCAATAAATTATTTACTTATCGATAAATTGCCAAAATTTGTAATTTTCAGTAAATTTTTTTGTTCTTAATTTTTATAAAACTTTATTAAAATGGAGAGCACTTTCAAATTACTCGAAAAATTTTATAATTTTCAGCCACATTTCTATAAAACCCAAGAGAGAGAGAGAGAGAGAGAGAGATCATTTTCATTGGGTGCCAATCTAAATTGTTATCAAGCACCCATCATACCATCAATCTAAAAATGATTTACTTACCAATAAATTTCCAAAATTCGTAATTTTCAGTACATTTATTCTTCCCAATTTGTATAAAAATTTATTAAAATGAAGAGCACTTTCGAATTAATTATTTGAAAATTTTTCTAAATTTTCAGCCACATTTCTATAAAACCCAAAAGAAAGAGAGAATTTTCATTGGGGGGTGCCAATCTAAATTGCTATGAAGCACCCATCTCAGCAGGAATTAGGTGTAACATGGTAAACAAACCATTTATAGCTTGATGGTATGAAACCTATGTGTGGGGGACCCTGGACTTGACAGTTTGGTACAAATTATATGCGGGCCGGAGACTAAGCTAAGAGAGGTCAATTTCTTTTGGGGTTTGTGGGGGGTCCAGACCAGCACTGGTTCGCCTCTTATCCGAATTTGCTTTATGTGTCTAGTCATTTATCACCAATTATTAAAGCGTAATATTCTTCCTAAGGTGCAAACCAAGGTTTGGATATATCCTAAACCACACTCACGGTTTACAATTAAACCCTAGCCTAGCTAACTAAGCACTTGCCTTTTCCCAATACACAGTTGAAATTGATTTAGACCATTTCATCTTTTAGACAAGTGTTAGCATTCCTTTGCCAGCAGTCAGCCACTGTGTTTTTCTTTTCGGCCCACGAATAAGATACGTGTTTATTTTTCAAATCACTTAATTATTTTCATTCAGTCAAATATATATATTTATATATATATATATATAAATTGCATCCTACGTATTAGTGATATTTTTCAAAAACAAACCGTTAAATCACTGTAAGTTTTGGCATGCAAGACATGCATAATAAAAAAAGTATCTAAACCAACGACGAGTTTTTAAAAATCTATTTTACAATTTACTCTTTATAGATATCTTAATACAACTATACATAAAGTGCAGCTTATATATATATAATAGACCCTCTTATCTATATTTAAAAATAAATAGTTCATTATTTTTAACATGTATCCATCAAGGATGAACTTCTTTGTGTCAATTTTATGAGACACGTGTCCTAAAATTAAATAAGCTTTATTTTCATGTGAGCTAAGGATGCTAGCTAGCACTCCACTTGATCTATACCAATTTTTTGAATGACTCAAAGTCATATAATAATATTTGATAGATTCATGGGTCACATCTGATTAAGTCATTGATTACATGAGTCCCATCTTAGTATGCTTTAGTACACCATAGGTGGGAAATATTACTTCCTTTAATCATTCTTTCGGTCACATTTGAGTCAAATATTTTGTAACTATTCAAAGGTGATTACCAATTTGGCTTGATTTGTTTGCAAAGATATTGGCATGCGTAACTTTGAATAACAGGCCAAAATTTTTCTATAAAGATAAAGGGCAAAATTGAAACCGCGTTTTAAAAAGGTAATCCCTTCTCGTAATGAGGATTATATCATCAAATAACAAAGAATTAACAATCGGCGAATTTCAAACATATATTAGTTGCGCTTTAAATTGTTAAAAGAAGGAAAAATTATTCAAAATTTATTAAGTGTAGAGATTTATATAAGAAGGTCTAATATTATATCATGAGGTCCGTGAAATTTCTAAATTCTTTTGTTTATTTGTTATGTTGAAAAAATCCTAGAACTTAGTGTCATACAATGCTTGTATCGAGGACTTGTTGGTATATAATCCCCCTAAAAAGAAATCCTTGGGCCCAGTGGTATAAAATATAAGGGACTTATGAGTCTATAACCCTTAAAAAAAATTCAACAATTATATATCATCCGATACTTTAATTCGAAATTAAAAACCATCCTGACGTATCGTTGTTTGAGTGATGTATGAAAAAAAGGAAAACAGTTTGAGAAAAAAAAACTTCACCACTTAAAGAATGACACATCATGATGTTTTTTAATTTCGGGTTAAAGTGTCTTGTGCTATAGTATTTTTCTAAAAAAATATATACAAAATATTTGGTGTAAAAGGAATCCAGCAGCTAACCCAAGCAATGAAATCAAGGTAGTTAGTTGAGCCGGAGATTAGCTTAATTTGGGGTTTAGCAATGCTTAAATTATGAAAGGGAAGCCAACCGTTAGTTGTTAATAATAATTTTGAAAAGTTGATTTTAAGATACGTTTGGAAGTAAAATTATGGTATCCATTATTGTCACAATGATTTGAAATCTTATAAAAAATTGGATTTCCTTGGAGTGTTTGTGAATTCAAGGATGGTTATTTACAAGTCATAAATATAAATACCAACTACCTCTTCTTAAGAAATCATGCAACTACCGGCCATTTGACCACATAGAGAGTGTAATTTTGATCTTTTCGTGACTTATAGTAAGAAAAGTGCAGCCATTATGAAAAAGGTAAAAGTTTTTAGTCTGGTGCACGCAAACTGGCTTAGGATACCTGTATTTTTTTTTTTTTTTTTGGTTCCAAATGAAAGGGACAATGTGTGTTTAAATCTATTTAATTTTTTAAAAAAATAAAAATCAACCCTATTGACGCATATAACTGAATTTTATTTAAATTATCCAAATATCTATAGTTTGTTTGATTAATGTTAGATCAAATTTGAATAGCCTCACTCATAAATCATATTTCATATAGCATCAAAAATACAAATTCATTATCTTGAATGAGGTCATTAAAAATAACAAATTGCGAATTATCTTCGACACCACGTATTACTGATTCGAGATTGGGGTGTAGACGTGTAATGAGTCATTCATGGCCCTTTTTATATAAGGAAAGGAAAAAGAGTTAAGTAAGTGGAGGGTATCGAGTACCTCTTAAGTGCCCTACCCTAGCTCATAAATTAAAGGCATTTTCCATCTTTGGGAAGATATTTTTGCCTCCACTCAACCCTTGTCCTTCTACTTATATTTATCTTAGCTAGATTCCCATAAAAAAAAAAAAAAAAAGTTTTCATGTGCATTCTGATCCAAAAAGCATGCTCAAGAGTCCCATAGATGATTGCATTATTAACTCCCAAAAATGTACAAGTTATGATGCATATAAAAATATTTTAGCTTGCCTCCATCTAAAAGAATGGGCGTGTGATTTGATGGCTGCATATATCTTAAAGTGAAAGAAATTAAGATACTTTTCTATAATTGTTTGGTTTAATTATTAAAAAAATTTGAAATGGAATAGAGTCTTAATTTTTTTACTAAATGTATGTTCTTTTGAATATGCATGAAGGGTGTTGAAGAAAATACTTCCCAACATGAAACGAGTAACGTATAGTTAGGTTTTATTTGGATCTTGAAAAGTACGAAATAAAATGTTAAAAATTATTTATAAATAAATTCCTTTCATTAAAATTTTAATTTTTTTTTTTTCATTTTTTTTCTTTCAATCTTTTCAATATTCAAATGGAAGGATAGTGATCTAGTTTAGAACTTTTCTACGACAATCGAACACACAAAATAGGAAAAAATAATTCGATTTTCCTTTTTAATTACTTCTCCATTAATCAAGCAAATGAGGCATAGCTCACTTTTTGTGAGTTTAGATTTTTTAGGAAAGTTGCAAACCGCACCCATGGTTCTTTGATTTTCATGGAAAAATACTTCTCTCGAAATCTATCTTGCATTTTTCACAAGAAAAATATTACGAAAGAATTTAAAACAGATCGATATTTATTGTTACTTTTGTACTTTTCACTTTTTAGTATAACTTTTTTTTTTAATTATCAAACAAATCTATAAATGAATTAACTTAAATTGTAGGATAGAGAGAATATTTGAAAAAATAAATAAGGTTATTTGAGGAAGTAATTAAGTAGCAAGTATACCAAGAAAACACTTCCCTTAATATAAATATCTAATAATATAAAATAGTTCTAATATATAGTTACTAATATCCTTATAATAAATTGCACAAAACCTCTTTAGATTATTGTTGTAGGTGCATATATAGGCCTTCTTATACTTTAAAACTGAACAAAAAAAATTCATGAATTATTCAGAAGGATATGCCATTAATAGAGAGGATGAAATAACCCTTTTATCCTCAGTATTATATTAAGTCCTATAGATTTAAGTTAGAAGGATTTTGTGTAATCAATCCTTATTTTTTATAATTAAGAAAGGGTTTTTGGTTGTGGGATCATTGTAAAGTAATAGGATATCTTTTTCCAAAAGCTATAGCTTAGAATTTTGGAATTTTTCTTGCATTTCTTGCATCAATTTGAAAAGAATATCCAGTCTTTCAATTTCATTGAGGGACCCAAAACAAAATATCGAACAAAATTCCACTTTGGATTTTATCAAAAGTATTTCAATGTTGAATGCAAGCAACAAAACAGAATACTTTTTCAAATTTTACACCTTTCTCTTTATTTTTCCTATGATTGCTCTATCTCTTTTCCAAATATATTGTAGGAAAGAGGTAATATATATATATATATATATATATATATGCACAATGGGGTGGTATATATCTCACCCTTTTTAACAAAGAAAGGGTAGAGATTCAAAATTGATTGTGTTAAGTATTTTATTTATGTGCACAAAAAGGTATTGAATTTGAAGAATTATTTAAAAAATATAAAATTTTGGTCAAAAAACATGTATGATCAGTTTTGATTTCATCATTGATAAGTCCTTTTTTTTTTTTTTTTTTGCAAAATTAATCTTCTATAGAAAATAAAACATAAATATAAGGAGAATGTAGAAAATTAATGTACATAGATTGAATTTGGTTGGTGAGACATATTCCTTTATATATAATATATATATATATATGACAAGAGTGTTCGGCCAGTTTACCCGATCACTCCCGTCATAAAAAAAGAAAAAAAGAAGAATATTCTCCGTGAGGCTAATTCATAGCCAGATAGAATGACGGCATTGAGTTGATTTACTTAAAAATTAAATAATATTAACAGATGGAATCCTACTAAATATAATTTTCAAAACTATTCTTATATTCTGATAACACTATTATCTAGTGCCAAAAAAAAAAGACTTCACCCATCTAAAAATTTCTAAATTCTAATAAAATTTAGGAGAAATGAGGGATTGCCCCCCTTGTACTATCAGTAAAAAAATACTTTGCTCTTCTGAACTATAAATTGTGATACATTAACCCCTATACTATCAATTTGCGATATATTGCACCATTCTGTTAGCTAACTAAACATCTGTTTAACAAACAAAAAGTCAAGTGCATTCACGTGAAGTTTTTCGCGCCAACATTAAATGAAAGTATGAATGCACATGACTGTCTTTCTATTAAACAGATGTCCGATTAGTTGGCGAAATGGTGCAATCTGTAGCAAATTAATAGTACAAAAAGTCAATTTGTCACAATTAATAATCCATAATTTTTTCTAAAATTTAACATCATTGAATTTTGAAATTTAATAATAAATGATACTTACCAGATATGTTGGAGAGTAGGACGGAGCAATGAGAGAGAGAGACAGAGAGAGTAGTGAGTTGGGGAGATAGGAATGAGAAAAATAAAAAGATGCCGTCATTGGGGGAAGTGGAAGTGGTGTGGGAGCCAATCGCGGGGTCCATGTGAGGGGCAACAGTGGAACATATTCCGAATTTTGATCCTGGTGGCAAAGGGGCGTCAAAATCCATTCACTAATCATTACTTCTCCCACTAACCCAACCCCCTTCCAAAGTTAAAATCTTTATTTATGCTTCACAATACCCTTTCATTCGTCCGTCCCACCCTCAATCTTTCACTTTATTATTACTCCTAAGATCATCAAAAATAATTCATAAATGTAACCAATAAGATTTAGGGATATTTCTGGAATTAAAAATTATAAGTGGGTGGGTGTGCTCGGCTGGGGACCGGGCCAAGAGGGCAACCCTCACCCAGCCGACAAATCCCGTTTGAATGGGGGCAACGTGGGGTTTTGTATGGAATTTCAGTAACACGTTTTCCTTTTTACCATGGACTCCCTCAAAAAAAACTTTCATTTACCCATTTTGTTTCATGTCTTGGCACTAATAAGAAAACCCAAATTTTTTGGATTTGAATTGAGATCGGATTGATAAAAAACTTGTTCGAATTGGATTCGATAAATTTATTAATACTTTTAATAATTAAATTGTTTAAATTGGAAATAAAGTTGGTTCGTTAAAAGATTCATTTGAATTTGTTCATAGGATAAACAAATTAAGTTCAAATAATAGTTTGTACTCATTAATTAAGCTCAAATCTTAATTTTATCAAATCAAACTTACGCAACCTACAACTCGGTTCGGCTCGGCTCGATTCATTTAAAGACTTACCACAATCACCATATTTGCGATTGCCGACATCATTTGAGTAGGGTTATAAACCAATAGCTTGCGAAGAATTTCATAAAAATTCATTCAAAATTGATCAATTACTAAACAAGTAAATCTCAAATCTCGTATTTAGGTTTCTTTAATAATTAAATCAATCTCGAATAACCCAAAACCTGTCTCAATTGAATTTGTGAATAAGATTGTCAAGAACTCATAATTCATATTTAAGCCAGTAAATGAACTCATGTTTAGGCTTGCAAATATACCCTTGATTGAGGCTCAGACAAGCTTAATATGTAGGCCATTTTTTACCTTTTTTTATTTATTTATTACATTTTAGAATAGACCTGGTATATAGAATTCTATATTTTCTTTTCTTTTTAGTTTTTTTATGTTAGTTTTTAAACTTTTCTTTATTATATAAATGACTATAAACAAATCAAATATTCATGAATAGCTCGCAAATAAATTCAATAGTAAATGTACTAATGTCAAACAAATCAAAGCTCATCTCGTTTAGGTATATATCAAGCTAAAATCGAGTTTGACTGTTCATTTTTTTTAATCTAGTTGAGCTCTAGCAACTGAAAACTAAACTCTACTCAACTCGTTTGTTGCCCTAAGGGACACAACTCAATAAAATTTTTTATTAAAATAAAATATAATAATAAATAGGTTGTAGCAGTATGTAAGTACGTCATTAGCGGTTCGAATTTTCATTTTATATTGAATTTTGAATAAAATATAATATGATGTAATAATAAATAGATTGTTCTATTAATAATACTTATTTTCAGGCCAAAGAACTATTTAATTCATAGAAATTCTTATAATAAAATTACATTTAAAAAAAAAAAAATACACTATTGAAATAAATGAGTGAACCAACAAAAGTTGGCCTAGCCTCGAAGTTCGAAATTAGTCAAACTTTCTTGATCAGCCACCAGTCATGTTAATAGTCCGGGCATTATATGAACTCATGAGACAATGGTGCTGTGTGGGAAACAGATTAGTTTGAGAGTTCGAACACCTCATTGCTTGACGAAAAATAAAAATAAAAAAAATAAATGAGTGAAGATTACTTAATGGATTGTGACGTTCTTGTGCATATCTGGAAATTGGGGGTGCAATTTCACTATTTAAACCTTAGAAAAAGTGAACACTAGAATACATGCATAATCATGCACCAAAACGACTAAGAGTTTGATTTGAAATGCAAAGATTAACATCGTCACATTCCAAACTCCGGTGGTGGCTAAATCTCGTATCTTTTCATGGTGGCTACCTAAATCTTTCCTCCTCCTTTTTTCTCAATTTTTCTCAAGAAAATAAAGAAAAATGAATACTAAGTGAAAAAGGAAAAAGGGAATGGTGAGATAATGTTAGTGGGACCCCGACCGCCGATAATGGGTCACATTGAGCCGTCTGATAAAAGGCCAACTTCATATTATAAGCCGGCGGGGGTAGTGGGGGATAGGGGTTTTATGCTGCGCGTGTTTGCTTTATAAGCGTGCGAGATTGTGGCGGGGCCAGACTGGCTCAGCTTAAGCCAACAAGTGTGAAACATGATTTCCTGCGCCGCGCCGCCGAACTTACTTTGTTTAAAAATACCGATAAAAGCATAAATGGGCCTCCGGTTTAAACGTTTGGTTGAGTTGGGCGGCCCGCAAATGAAAAATCCAATCCCCTCTCTCCCTCTCTCTCTCTCTCTAATTGGCCATTGCCCATTGGAATTGAATTTTGCCACTTGCTTTTGAAGGGTGTGTTACACGCTCCGTGTTTCTTTTTTTTTTTTTTCATTTCTAAAACAGTCAACCATTTATATTTCATCATGTGTTATGTGAACTCCACCCGCAGTCAAAGTCATTAAGAATCAATTCGCATTAAATTTTGCTATAATCACTTTTAGATAATTATTTTTTCACATATTTTTTTAAATTTATATTCAAACCATGTCTCCACATATCAAAATTTTTATACTAAAAGTGACTGTGATAAAAATTGGAATCTTTTTACTTTTGCCACAATCACTATTAGTATAAAAATTTTGTCATTAAAGATCAATTTGTGTTAGTTTTTGCTAAAATCACTTTTGGATAATTATTTCTTCACATATTTCTTTAAAATTATATTCAGCCCATGTCTTTACATATCAAAATTTTCACACTAAAAGTGACTGTGATAAAAATTGGGATCTCCTAACTTGTGCCACAATCACTATTAGTATAAAATTTTGTCACGTATCCTATCATCCCTCAAGTTGTTTTAATGTAATTATCATCCCTTATAGCTGGTAGATCAAGCCAAGTTTTAAGTTTCGAAAGTGATTATAGAAAAAACTAATGCAAACAGTCCCTAAGTATTAAAGTTTTAAGCTAATTTTCCACCTCTTTATTATTTGAAAAAGGCCAATTTTCCAACTCATTATGTGAAAAATCGTGGCACCAATCAATGAAAAAAGACAAAAGTAAGTGGTTTTGTTAAGGAAAAGCTATTTTAATTGATATTGGAAAGAAGTATACTTTTTCTACGGTCAAAATAATAAATAATTTTTCAAAAAATAATAATTTAAAGAAAATATTAGTTATCTGTCAATTTTGTAGCATTTTTCACTATCACATTCACACGAATTACACACGAGGGTGAAGATCACCCACGTGTGTAAATATATCATTACTACATGAAAAAAGTAGACAAGTAATATACTGGCGGGCATCACAATCAAAATGGCAAATCTTTTTTAGCTAAAATAAAAAATAAGAAAAAATTATATAAAACTTTTCAAAAGTAGCAAATAATCGCTTAAATTATGAAAACAAAAGAAATAAATTTCATAAACTATGAATTTCCAATACTTTACTTCTCTCACAATTCATTACTTTATTAACCTAATTTATAGTTGAGAAGAGTTACTTATTTTTGTTTCCATAATTCAAAATTTGTTAAGTTCTATAGTTTTATTATAATCGTCTTTATCTAATAGTAATTTATATATATTATGGACCAAATGATACGAGTTCAAATCTTATTGGATGTTCGAGAAAAAGAAAATAAATTATTCCTTACCACAACCTAACACATAAATGATCCAATTAGTATAAGTTTATGTAAGCATAATGCTAGTTGATAATTATAGGATACATGTTTCGAAAACTAATCGTTTGATTATGTATTATATTTATGTATGTTATGCATGTCAAAAATCACAATGATCCAACGGTGGATTTCTCAAAAATGTCATAGAGAAAAATGGTGAAGGTTTTTGACTATCATAGTTTTTTCAATTAATTTTCCAAAATATGTATTCTACAATTACTTATTAACTTCATGCTTGCATATAAATATATAAGCATATGCTGACTAGATCAAGATTATATATATGTATATTTTCTTTTAGCTTAAGGGTCTGTTAAGAAAATTTGAAAATTGGGCCTGGTCAATTCTGATATCTTTCTATTATACGATTTTTATATAAACCAACTTCTAGTTGGTTTGAAAAAAACAACATTTATACTTTTTGTTTTAATAGGATTGGACTGATAAATACAAAAAAGATACTTACCAAACAATACTGAATAAAAATCAAACAGATTTATCTTCATTTGGCCAAATTTTTAAATTTGCCAAACAACTCCTAAGAAATAAGCTCCAAATAGAAATCCTTTGGAGTTGCTCTAAACTACTTCCGAGCTTTGGAAATCTTTGCCTTTTGATTTTAAATCTTATAAAAAGTTCAAAATACTTACAAGATATATAGATGTTTGATGAATGAAGTTTCCTTATTTTTAAACAAAAAAGAAGAAAGAAAAAAAAGAAGCCATTGGTGTTTGATTTGGACAATATTCGTAGAGCCATTGGTGTGTGATGTACGCGCTACAAATTGAGTAAGGGAGGCTGAGTTGTCTGTGTATTGATTGGGAGACAGGGAGGAGGTTGATGGAGCCTCGATCAATTAAAATTATTCGAAGAAAATGAAATGGGAGTGAATAATTTCAGCATTAAAATATGAAGAGAATTAATTGGGAAATTAAATGCCCAGAATTATTGACTGAGATTTGGATCTGAGCCTTAACTATTTCTCCACAGAATACGTATAATGATGAAAAACAGAGAGTTGGCAAACAGCTTCTGCAGTAGAAATTAAGGATCTCTGCAACTGTTCTTAAAAACCCACATAAATTAAAATTTTAAAATTAAAAATACTTCTTTTTCTAACTTTAAATTTCATTTTTTTCCCTTCTTTTTAATAATAATAATGATAATTATATGTATATATATATTAGCCGTTGGAGGGGTTTTTGGAGGGCTATAAAAAGCAAGCAAGAGTGTTCTCTTTGAGACCTTACTGATCAGGACGACGTCTCTGTCGCTTAGATCTCTCGATTCTCTTTTCTTTTCTCACTCCCCAAACGACGACCCAAGAATCGAATCGGAAGTGGAATACAGGGAATTGGGGATTCGTCTTTCTTAACACCCCGCCCTCTCCTGCTCTCTCTATCAAACTCTACTTTCTTTTCTCTCTCTCCTCCAATCTATAAACAGGGGAATTTCAAAGCCAAGGAAAAAAAATAAAATATAGTTGGTTTATTACATACGTAATTAAAAAAAAAAAAGTTTGAATAGAAGCAAGAAAGGTTCTTTTATTGGAGCTCTCTGTGGCTTCTCTGCTGTGCAAAAGAAAAACCTTCGAAAACGAGCTGATTTTACAGCTTTTGAGGGGGGCTCTCGCCGCCGTCTTTGGTTTCGGCACCGCTTTTTCTCTGCGGATTGGTGGCGCATTTAAGTTGGTGTATTGACAGAACAAAACAGATTCTTTTTTTGGGGTAATTAGAACGACAGATTCGTAGCTGGAGATTTTTTGCAATTATTTCAAGCATTGAAAGCTCTCTGCCAAATCTCGGAATGGAGAATTCTTAAAAGCCTCTCTCTCTCTTTCTCTCTCTTCCTGCTGCAGCACTTAAATCTTCTCCTTCGAAAAACAAGAAAAAAGTTGATAAATCAACTCAAGAGAAGGACGGCTTTTGGAAAATACACTCATTTGTCCATTGACTAATCTCTGGGTTCTTCAATTTATATTTATACGAGAAAGAGACCTCTCGAACAAGGTACGTAGCAGAAAGTGTTACTGGCCTATTGGGTTTTCTTCTCTCTTTAGACCCATTTGTTTTTGTTTTTTTTTGTTTTTCATAATTTATTTTTTATTTTTTTTTGCTTTGATTTTTGAGGGTGAATTTTGTGATATTTGGATCTGGGGCCTTTAATGGCTTTCGTTTTCTCGGGAAGGGTTTGAGTTTTTGATTATATATATATTTTGTCTCATATAGTGTCTTTTGTATGTTTCAGATCTACCCGGATTTAGACGTCCCGTTTAGTGAAAATCGAAAACAATGTTGCCTCAGAAGCAAGCAGAGGAAGCAATCGTCCCCAACTTTAGCGAGACAGAGAATGAAGGAAAAGAAGAAGAGAAAGAAGAAGATCAGTCCATGTTAAGTGTCAAGAACTTTCTCTGGCATGGTGGCTCTGCTTGGGACGCCTGGTTCAGCTGCGCCTCCAATCAAGTATACTCACAAAAACCCCACTAAATACACACATATGTACACACCCATATACACATATACGCAGAATTCTTAATGAATGAAAAAAAAAATCTGATTTTTTTTTTTTTTGGTTTTACAGGTAGCTCAAGTTCTGTTGACACTGCCATACTCGTTCTCTCAACTGGGTATGATATCAGGCATAATATTTCAGATATTTTATGGTCTTCTTGGAAGCTGGACTGCATATCTCATTAGTGTACTCTATATCGAGTACCGAAGCCGTAAAGAGAAAGAGAACGTCAGCTTCAAGAACCATGTCATTCAGGTTTGTTTAATTAATTTGCTTCTTCACATAGCTCACAAACCCTAGAAGAAGATCAGTAGCTTTTGCTAAAAAAGTATATATATATATATATATATATTTTTTTTTTTTCAAATTTACAGTGGTTCGAAGTGCTTGATGGGTTATTGGGTCCATACTGGAAAGCTGTCGGACTTGCCTTCAACTGTACGTTTTTACTCTTTGGATCTGTCATACAGCTTATTGCTTGCGCAAGGTAAATTTTTTTAATCTTTCTTCAGCCTTTTCTTCAGTTTTTGAATCTTAAATTGGAAAATTTTGATCTAGGTTCTGTTTAAATTGAACAATTTTTTTGCCCTTTTTGTTGATGGAAACAGTAATATATATTATATCAATGACCGACTGGACAAGCGAACCTGGACTTACATATTTGGAGCTTGCTGTGCTACTACTGTGTTCATACCCTCATTCCATAATTACAGAATTTGGTCTTTTCTTGGCCTTGGAATGACCACTTATACTGCCTGGTACTTGACCATTGCTGCTGTGGTTCATGGGCAGGTACTATAAATCAAATCAATGGGTCCTTTTTATCTATCTTTTAGGGTTTTATTTAAATTCTGCCATTAAAATGAAAAAGTAAAAGCTTTTGATTATGATGGTGGGTTTTGTTTGGGGTTGCAGGCTGACGGTGTCCAGCACTCTGCTCCACAAAAACTGGTGCTTTATTTCACCGGAGCTACAAATATACTCTATACCTTCGGTGGACATGCTGTCACTGTGTAAGCTTTCTTTTCTGCAACTATATATTTTCTTCTTTTTCTTCAAGTCTTCGTTTTTTTGCTATTCGGCTTCTTCTGTTTGCAGCTTTTGCCGGCTATCTCGGGGCTCGAGAACCCACAGACACAATCATGCTAAAATTACTTTTTTTTGCTCCCCAAAACTACATTACCCTTCCTGTAAATTGGACCAATTTTCTAGTCTTTTTTTGCTGTCTGTGATTTACACTGTTTCTAATCTTGATTCTCTTTCTCTCTCCATCATTTCTCTGTCATGCTCATACACTCAAATCAGTCACAAACCAAGGATTTGAGAATCCAATGGTGAAGTGAAGGTCCATTTTGGTCATTTGGTTGTTACTAATAGCTGTTTTAGTAAAAGTCTTTTGAGTACAGAGACTTGAGCACTGTGATTTTTCACTTTAATTGATTTTCGAGGGAAAATGGATTCTGATCAGGGAAATTGTTTTCAGGGAAATTATGCATGCTATGTGGAAACCCCAGAAATTTAAGTACATTTACTTAATGGCCACACTTTACGTTTTCACGTTAACGCTTCCGTCAGCTACCGCCGTTTACTGGGCATTCGGTGACGAGCTTCTCGACCACTCCAACGCTTTCTCTCTCCTCCCAAAGAACGGTTTCCGTGATGCCGCCGTTATCTTAATGCTCATTCACCAGGTCCGTTAAAATTAAATTATCATGAACTGGTTATTATTAAGTTAAGGTTGTTTAATTACGAGATTGGCCTTGTGTGCTAACGTGCGCTGGTGGTGGGGGATGATGTGCAGTTTATTACGTTTGGGTTCGCATGTACGCCGTTGTACTTTGTTTGGGAGAAGGTGATAGGAATGCATGACACGAAGAGCATATGTTTGAGAGCACTGGCGAGGCTGCCGGTGGTGATTCCAATTTGGTTTTTGGCTATAATTTTCCCCTTTTTTGGGCCCATTAACTCGGCAGTTGGGGCTCTTTTGGTTAGCTTCACCGTCTACATCATCCCATCTTTAGCCCATATGCTCACTTACAGAAAGGCCTCTGCCCGACAGGTAAAACGCTCCTACCTCCATTTTCATTTACACTATGCTCTCTCTCTCTCTCTCTCTCTCTCTCTCTCTCTCCTTTGAGCTTTATTTACAGGACATTTTATTGGTGGTTGAATTAAATTTTTATTGATTTGAATTGTTAGTTTATGGATCAAATAATTATTGATATTCAACTAATGTATAAAATGCACTTGGCATAGAGATGTATCAACTAATCTCCATAGGGTAGGGTTGGTTTTATGACTGTTGGACTAAATACCCTTTTTAGTGTTGATAAAAAATCACAGTGATCCAATGGTTGATCCGTGACATAATCGATTTGTGAAAAAATTGTGACATTTTAATGAATAAAAAATCATCCCTCTTTCCCATAACAATTTTCAAATAATTGACCACTGAATTGTTATGAATTTTAGTAGGTATGGAATTTATGAAAGGAGTATTTAATTTAATAATTATTTTTTCGAAATTTTAATAATTGTTTTTTTAAAATTTCAAGAACTGATCCTATTGAGATTATTGTGAGAAATGCACCTCATATTAGAATTTTCTATTAAATGTAAATTTTAGGGTAAATAACGTGACATGTAAATTGTTTATTAAACCATGCCTAACTTTTTATAATGGTAAGTTGAAATTAAATTGATTTAGTAGGGGTATGTTGGTCATTAAAGATTGGGTGGGCACCTCCGGTTTTAATGGGGATTCCCACATTCTGTAGTGGCAGTGGGGAAAGAGAGAGTGAGAGGAGAGAGTGAGAGTACAAATGTACAAAAGCATTTAAGGCTTGGATTTGGAAATATTACGGGATGGGATGAGATAGGTGGTACGTCCTTTTCATTTAGTTATATGCTATAGTTGGAGTGTTGTATTATGTCTTTGAGATGAGCTGGCGAGTTGACTCGTTTGTTTCCCCTTTGGCCCATTTTCTTTTCAAGACATTAACTACTCAAACTAACAAACCTATTTACCTCACTTTTCAATTGAGTTTCGTCATTTTCCCCCTTTCAACCCGAGTTGACTCGTTCGGTGCCCTTTTCCATAATTTCTAATTTCAATTTTTTTAATTGCAGAATGCGGCAGAGAAGCCTCCTTTCTTTCTTCCAAGCTGGGCCGGCATGTTCGCGATTAACATATTCGTAGTGGGCTGGGTCTTTGTCGTTGGTTTTGGGTTCGGTGGGTGGGCCAGTGTGACCAACTTCGTCAGGCAAGTTGACACATTTGGGCTCTTTGCCAAATGCTATCAGTGCAAGTCTCCAACTCCTCATCACTGAGCTGACTCACTTCAACTCAGACCTAGTCAGCTGTCACTCACCCAACCACATCTCTCTCTCTCTCTCTCTCTCTCTCCATATTTTGTATCATACATGGGGAGGTAGCAATATGTCCCCTACATGTGATGTGTGCTGGATTTCCCTTTTTTTTTTTTTCTGATTTTTTTTTTTACTTTTTAAATTAGTTGATAAATATTAAATAGTGTGTGTTGAATTTGTGATGATTCCTTTGCTATCTCAAAAAGCATAGGCTAATTAAATCAAATATATATGGTTTAGTCTTTTTCTTCTCTGTGTTGTGTTGTTGTGGGCTGCAATGTCATTATTACTATCATGTTTCGAAAGTATTATATTAAAATACAACCGAGTATGGGTCACGAAAAGGATTTTTATTTTTTTTATTATTTGTAATTTTTTTTTGTTAACGCAACGTGGCTTGATCTCGATGACGCAACCGAGTATGTGGATATGTTTTAATGACTCTTTTTTGACCCCTTAAAGATTCTATTGGGGGAGAGAGTGGGGGGTTGTGTGGACCCAGCCCATTCACATGGGCTGCACACTGGTCCATATGTGTGTCACGTGCCACTCCACTCCTTCAAAATCACATTCACATGTGAACACATACATGCACCTCCAATATTTTTATGTATGTTAGTATAGAAGACCTTTGACCCACCATTTCCTCATTAATGTTTACTAATATATATATATATATATATATATATATTTATATATTCTTTCACATGAACCCGATATTTAGGTGTCGTGTTGCTGTTTTATTAAAGTAATTTAGAAAAGTGTTTTCGAATGCCCCCCATTGACAGTGCTGACTGACTAGTGAAAGTAGGGGAGACTACTTAATAGTATATTGAGCAGACACCCAATTTGGTGGTAAAGTTTTCCCTTGTCCTACCATGGACTTGGGTTTGAGCTTTCCCTTCATCTAACTATATAACTTTCTAGCCCACTAGCCTCTCTAAAATTCTATCAGTGTCTTTTTATTTTAAAAAAATCACAGGTTCAAAACTCTATCAATGTCAATTTTTTTTTTGTTTAGGGCCTGCTTGGGAACTTTGAACTTTGAACTTTGAAAGCACTTTGAACTTTGAACTTTGAAAACTAGGTTTGGCCAGTTCTGATCTCTTTCTGTTATATGATTTTTGTGTAAATCAGTTTACAATTTGTTTGAAAAAAATTGTGTTTATATGCCTTATTTTCTGGACAGGATTGAACTGATCTACAGAAAAAATACCCTTACCAAACAATATTAAATAAAAATTAGACGAGCTTATCTTCAGCTGGTCAGATTCTTAATTTTGCCAAAGACCCTCTTAATCTCCAATGTCACAGGTTCCTCTATTTCAGTGCAGTGTGGCCTCAAAAAATTTTCCATGGAGAAAATTAAAATCTTAATGGCTGTCTCATGAGAGAAATTATTTTCATTTGAATAGCAGAATCTTATAAAATAAGCATCCAGGGAATGGGGAGAGAGTTGCATTATGATAATTTGAGAATCAAACTTAAAATATTGCACTAATTATATATAGCTAGAAGTTCCTTAATTACAATAACATGCATCTACATGTGAAAGCCCAATAATTTAAAAAGAATGGCATGTTACTAATATGTACATCTAAATCTGACCCATTAACTTTAGACCTTTAATTAATGGTTTGTCCCATAGCCAAATTAACTTATGATGTTCTGCCGCAACCCGACTAGACTACGTCCACTATCATCATCACCAATATATAATATCTACATCGTCGGTCGATTTTAGTATTTAGAAAAATAAAATTGCAAAAAAAAAAAAAAAATGATTTCATCTATAGTTTATTCATCAATCATCACCCACCAAGATATTTGCACCGTGCCAATACATGGTGCATGCATCTAGCTAGTATTTAATAGGGGAAAACAAAACTCTAATATTTTTCATCTATGATTTATTTGGACCATTCTAGTATAAAACCCTACCCTACCAATTTACAATTCGTCCCATGATTATGCTAGCTAGTGGCATACTTTCATTACACAATGTTAAATTCAGCAATCTCAAGCAGCTTTTTATAAATTCTTTCCGTGTTTTTAATTTGGGAAGAATACCAAAAACCCTCCTTAACTATCACCTTATTACATTTTACCCCCTCAACTATTGATTGTAACATTTTGCACTCCCTAAACTATTGAATTGTGATAAATAGCCCTTTTTGTGATTTTTCACAGTCTGTTTTATGGCAAACCGACCTTTGGATCACTGTGATTTTTGGCGTGTCTAACATGGGCAAGCAGATTATTCAATCTAACGGTCTGTTTTTTAAAATACGATTTCGAAGATGTCTGTATTTTTAAAGTTTATTTTTTAATCTAACGGTATATTTTTGTAATTTAACATTCCGTATTTTCAAATATTGACCGTTGGATTGGATAATTTGTTTGTCTATGTTAGACACGCCAAAAATCACAGTGATCTAACGGTCAGTTTGCCATAAAACAAACTTTGAAAATCATGGTCATGGGTCTCAATTCAATACTTTAGGAGGACAAAGTATTGCAATCGATAGTTGGGGGAGTAAAGTGTTACAAGGTGATAGTTGAGGAGGGTTTTCTTTATTTTTTTATTTTTATTTTTAATTTTTTATCAACTAGGTATCTAAATTTTCAGTCTGAATATTAATCTTATAAAATCATCGTCCACTCTGCATTATGTAACACTTGAAAAATCGAGCTAAAACTAACTTACTACTTTCTAACTTTGTATTGCAAGCAAAACCTAACAGGCTTACCAAGAATTGATTTAGAAAACACCGTTTTTTTTTTTTTTTTAAATTAAATTAAATTGAAACAAAAAGGGATAAAAAGAGAGGTGTTATCAGAGATTCTCATTCCCAACCGTCTCTTCTTTGTTAAGACCATTGTTTTAAAATCCGGATCGTTCATCGAACCGAAAAAGTTACCGGGTTAAGGGTCAACCGGTTGAATTGCCGGGTTGAACCGTGACGTCATAAATATATTATTTATTTATTAGAATAAAAGCTGCAAATGATTCAAAATATAATTTTTTTAAATGTTTGTACAATCAATTCATATATTTGGATTTATGTGCAATCATCAAAATTGAAAATTGATAATTACTATTGATCAATTTTTATTATATATATTTCTTAAAATGCAAGATAAGAATATTGTATTAATAAATCAGGTGCTTTGTTTTTTTTTTTTGTTAGTTGGAATTTTTTAAGACTAATTTGCCTTTTTAGCCTTCTTGGCTTTAAGAGATTTTACAAATATTGGGATTATTTTAGTTATTTTAGCAACTTAAAAAAAAAAAAAAAAAAAAAAAAAAAAAAAATATTTTACACTTTTTTTAAACCGGTTTAAAAGGATTTTTTAATTTTTTTTTTTTTTTTTTTTTAAATGGATTTTTGTGTGTTAAACCAACCGGAAAGGGGGCCGGTTCCGGGTTGAACCGGCCGGTACGGTCCGGGTTTGATAACAATGGTCAAGACTACCTTTTGAAAATGGATGTTCCTTTCTTTTTCTCTTTATATTTAATACAAAAAGGTTTATATATATATATATATGTTCTTATGAGGGATACCTTATTTTAACTAAAATCAACTAAGATCTTTAAGCCATTGGATTGGAATCTTGAGATGAATCATGTATGAAGTGAATGAGAATCCAACGACTTATGTTCTTAGCTGATTTTAGTTAAAATGAGGTATACCTGATAAGATCAGGATTATATATATATATATATATTTTCCATTATTTCTATTATCCGTTTTCAAAACACCAATGTGGATCAATTTTTTGAGAAACGGACCGTTGAATTAGATATTCTGCCTATATACATAATGTATGCCAAAAATCACAATGATCTAATGGTTGGGTTATGAAAAATGTCACTGTGATGTAAGATTTTTTAAAATCTGATTGTTGGATCAATATGATTTTTGACATATATGACTTGTATAAGAAGAATATCTAATCCAATGGTCGGTTTTTCAAAAGATTCAATCCACATAAGTGTTTTAATAACAGACGGTAAAAATAATTGTAAAAAAATAGTTAGGAGAACCTGACCATATATATATATATATAGGAAGTGGTCTCTACCATGATAGTGGTATCATATAGATTCCAACTATTTATTGAGAAAGAATTTTGACTAATGAATAGCCTTTTTATAAAGTCTATGGGCTACAAATTTTAAATCTATGTTAAGAATTAATTAATTTAATCGTTGTTTATTGACTCAAAGACAATGATAAAAAAAACTTCCCTCGCTTATCATCGGTCTTGGCTGGATGGACCTAGGTAGGCTCCAAAGAGAAAATCCTTTCAGCTTAGAATTGGATTCATGGACTCTATTTTGACAATGCGAGAGCACCAGGCTTGGGCCAAAAACAGTTAAAGTGGGTGGGTTGGGAATTGGGATAGGGCCTCATTTGTGCAGCACAAGGCTTCAGTGTACTTATTTAATTAAATGGGCTGGGCTGATTTCATTTGTTATAAAAGTAAAGGCTGATTAAAAGCAAATTGAAATTGCATGGATCCTCCACCATTACATCAAGAACATTTTACCCAATGATTTAGAAAGAGAAATTGAATTAGGATAGGTTGACCATTTTCTAATTGAACTTACTTAACCTTTTCTAATTTAATTTCTCTCTCTAAAGTGCATGAAATTATAGCATTATAAACGGAAGAGAATCATTTCCCTTGAAAATTGAAAATTCAATTCTGGCAATCAATTAAGAAGCATTATTAGTGGGCTACTAGTAGAAAAAAAGAGAGAAAATGGATGAGAGAGAAATTAATCACGCTGAGCCTCTGAATCTGAGGAAAATGTCATGTCTGATAAAGCAGACGTAACAGCTCTTGCCCTGAAGCCATTAACAGCAGCAATGATCCTTCGACAGCTTTCTTGGCACCCCTAGTATTAATGCATCTGTTTGGGGTGCCAAATTTACTTCTTCATCTACCATCAATTTATTGCGTCCCGTTTTGTTGCTAAGGCACAAAATTTGATGGAGGCACTGTTAGAGCAACTCCCATCAAAGCCAAAACTCAAAAAATCAAATTTTCTCATCAAATTTTAGATTTGATGGAAAGAATTTGATGGTTCTATTAATTGGAGATGCCCCAATATGCATATTTATTATTATTATTACTTTTTGTGAAAGCATATACATCGGTAGAATTAGTGATTAATTGTTAATGGGACGGGGGATAACAAATGGGCCAAAAACCTGAAAATAAAGGAAAAGACGTGATTCACTTAGTCAAAACTTGTGTTTACATAACATGCGCGTACATTTCAATTAATTCTGGTTTTATGGGCAATTTAGCATGAAGAGGTATTTCAAACCTAAGTTTCTAGTTATTAGACGGGCCGGGGGCATCTTTGTTCAGTTAAGGGACGTACGTTTCGCGCTTTTATATATAATCTACTAAACCTTGCACTTTATTAATTACAGTAACAAACAAATTTATTTGAACTTAAATTACATCGATTTCAAACCAGAGCAAAACAAGAGCACTTTAGTACTCGTCAAATTACATAAAATCATGAAAATCAACTAATTCTTGCAAGTAGCAAGAACCATGCATTATTGGTTGAAAAAGGAGGATAATGTAGAGAAATCGATCACTCAGCGGAAGTTGGTACGTCGGTGAAAGCAGCTCGCAACAGCTCTCGCACTGGGGTCATTACCTTCACTCCATTCTGCAGCTGCATTGATGCTTCACGAGCTTTCTTGGCAACATTTTGGAGTTGAGGATTGGAAGAGCTAAGCTTCTCCAATATATCTGCCATTTCAAGGTCAATCTCATACTTTGGTCCCACTTCCGCCAGTTGTTTTAGGCGTTCAACATGCTTTTGTTCTGCTTCATCCCTTTGGAGACAACCAAAGATTTCCTCACTTGTCTCATCCACAAACAGTAATTTGCGAGCAATCAAGACCTCCTGATGAGTCTCATTGTGATCGTCACCTTCTTTCCTACTGTCGGAGCTGTGATTATCTATACGAGAACAATACCAGCATTATCTATTGAGAAGTAGAGCTTATATATACAATATAATTTTGATCAGTTACTTTTAGAAAATTATTATTTCATATATATTTTTTTTGAGTTGTACGTGTTAAAGCAATTCCAACCATTAAGAGGCAAAATGTCCATCTAAAAATTTCAAATTAACAGTATTTTGCCTATATTCAAATAGAAAAGGACTGCAACAATGTACAGCTAAAATGGCTAACCAAATAATATTTTAATATTATTTTTCATGCAAATAGATTTACATAAAAATAAAAAAAAGTAAAAAAAGGATAGATAAGAATAAAATAAGGGGAAAAGGGAATAAACAAATGATTAAATTGATTTGTCTAGAGCTCTACCTCTTACTATATTTGACTCCCCAAATGGAAAAAAGGCAAAATGTCTTTCCATTTGCATATTTCGTTGGAGCATTACTTTTGGCATTTGAAGAGGCAAAATGCTTAATAAGAGTAAAATGCCTCATCCTTGGAGTTGCTCTTAGAGTCAATTCTTGACGTATCACGGTTATCAAACTAGAACTAGCTAGAAGTGGCTTTAGCAAAAGCCTAGAGGTTAGGCCTAAATTTTACCAACCATTCTATGGACCTGTTTAGGATAGCTTTTTCTAAAATCATTTTTAGAGAACTATTAATTTCTTCACATATCGATCTCTTCAAAATTATGTTCAAATAATGTTTCTACATATCAAAATTTTCATACTTAGAAGTGATTGTATTTGATTGATCCCAA
>JAESVK010000099.1:919700-944600 GCA_017140935.1 Hamamelis virginiana
TGGGTTATTCCCCTTAAGGTGTGTTTGGTTCGTGGAAATGGAAATGTGGTTCGATTCCTATTCCCATTACTAGTTTGTTCAAACCGCTGGTATGAGAATGACACCGGGCATTCCATTTCTGGCCCAGAAATAAAATGCCCGACCATTTCCAGCAAACCATTCTCGCTAAGTGATCGTAATAAGCAATTGGTGAGAGCGACACATGTGATCGCATGGTGTGTAATAAGAAAGAGGAGTTTGTGTGAGACGTATTTCTTGTGTAAAAGCATAATAAATTATGGTGTAAATCAGTCTAGTCCTAGTGCGAAATGTCTGAGTACTGTCTTCAAGTATTAGCGTTTGTAAGTTTCGCAAGTTTTGCGCAATGTGTTGCATATTAATTGATTAAAGTTCTATTTTTCAGGTCACCGCTGAAATTCAACCCTATAAATCCCAAACATATTATTGTTGAGTCAAATTTTGATGATACATAGTTTTTATCCATAATTTGGTATATGATTTGCAAAATTCTGGAATATATATTTGAAAAAACGAGCCGTTGGTTAAATGTCCGTCGATTGAACCTTTTAACGATCAAGGAGATCTTATGAACATTGAACATTTTTGTATAGAAGTTGTATAGAAGGAAATTCCTTCAATGATGACCCATGTTTTGGCAATATTCTCTCAATGGACATCCCTATTAGGTATTTCTCTCAATGGGCATATGAATATTTTTTGGATGAAAATGTCCTTCTATTTCAAATTTTGTACATAATCCCCAATTCCTGCATTAACAAACAAACCCTAGCCCCAATTTTATAGAATTCCTAAATTTACAAATAATCTTTAATCCCTGTGATACCTCGCCAATGCTTTTTTTAGTTAAATTGGTTAACTTTAATATCACATCATTATTATTTTAATAAAAATAAGGATTGATATATTATTTGATGTGATGATTATGACGGGTATTTAATGACTTGTCTTTTGGTGGGGATTGGGGGACTCTTTGTTAGTTTGTGATTTTGTACTCCCTTCGTCCCAATTTATGTGTATACATTGACCAAACACAATATTTAAGAAATACAATGATTGTTTTGACTTTTTTATATTTTTAAATTTGTATTCCAATTTTACTCTTCTAAAAGAAAGTGCTATTCTCCAATTTTTTTGATAAAAGGGTATAATAGGAAATTCATTATAATTTTTAATTTGAAAAATCAAAGTGATCGTATATCTTTAGACATTCCAAAATGAAAAGGTGATCACATAAATTGGGACGGAGGGAGTATTAAATTGGAGACTGAAGATTCTGTGTTCCAATGGGGATTGTGTATTAGTGTTGGGATTTGGGATTATATTATTTAACCAGGATTATGTGAAAGATTGTAGATTATAAGTAGAATTGTTTGGTCAAATGTTGAAAATTTGATCCATAGAATGGCATAATTGTAGTTATTTATGTCTATTAAGGGCATTTTCGTCCAACCAAGTCCAGTGAAGGAATTATAATAAATACCTAATTAATAGGGAGGTCCATTGTTGGAATATTGCCAAAACTTGGGTCCATTGAAATTTCTCAAAAATAGTAATTTTGAAAACAGATAATTGGTATAAAGTCCTATTTTATACTTGCTTATTTGATAAAGTCCCCTCATATTATTTTTATTTTGCAAAGTCCTAATTTAAAGTGTTTTACTGGCTAAGGTCCTTTTTTTTAAAATTTATTTATTTTACGGACTAAAATGCCCCCTTATTCTTCACGCATAAACCATATTCACAGATTTGGTAGATCGAATAGAGAGGAACGGATGGAGGGATGGAGGGGAGGGAGAGAGAAAGAAGGGTAGATCGAATAGAGAGGTAGAGAAAAAGAGTGAGGAGAGAAAGAGAGAGAGAGAGAGGGGCATATCAGACAGAGAGGAAGAAAGAAAGAGGGAGGAGAGAGAGATAAAAACCGAAAGTCAAAAATGGCAGAAGGTGAGGGGCAGAAGGTGAGAGAGAGAAACCTAAAGTCAGGGGGCAGATCGACTGCTGTTAGTGGATCGTTGGCGTGCAGGTCGTCGACGACAAATCTGCTTTCTGCAATGGCGGCAGCAGCAGAAAAAGGGAGAAGACTTATGTCACGGCGGCGGCAGCAAAATAAGAAGAAGTAGCGAACCTAACCAGCAACCAGCTCCAACACCGACTCCGACGAATTCACGAGGGTTCCGATGGAAGGAGAAGCTCTGATGGAGTTCTTTCTCTTCCTCTCTCTCTTTCTCTTTATCCAAAAGAAGATGAAGATAGAAGAAAAAGAAGACGGGATTTTTTTAGGAACATGTAGCTTGTTTTCAGTATACCAGACTCTCTGTGTGTTTGGGTTTTTCTATCCAATAGGTTTTTTTTCCTGAGATCTCCAATAGTTCTTTGCCTTAGTTTGATTTTTTTTTTCCTTTTTCTCGTTCTCTCTATTTGGTTGCCGAGAAAATTTTTGGAAATGAAGTAGAAAATGACAGTTATGGTGATTGGAAGGTTGATAATGGTTTTGAGTAATTGGATTGAGGATTTCACAGTGAAAGAATGATCTCCTGCCGGTGACTAGTTTATTCTCCGTAAAGATTGCTCAAGTGTATGAGAAAAAATGAAGGAAAAAGAAATAGGAAAATTAATTTTTTTGTTTGGTTGGTGAGAAAATGGAATAAAAGGAAAATATTGCTTTTTCTTGTATTTTTTTTTAATTTTTTTTCGATGTAGTGAACTGCGATTACAGCGTAGGAACTCAGGGTTCCGGCGTAGGAACCTGCCTTTCCGGCGTAGGAAACTAACGCTGGTCACTACAGACGTAGTGAACCGGGGTTCGGGGATGTAGGTGGCATTGAAGGTAATTAGGAAGGAGGGATATTTTTGTCCAATTCATACCAAAAGGACTTTTGGAAATAAAACTATTTTAAGAGGACTTTTGGCATTAAAATCTTTTAAATGAGGACCTTTAGCCAAATTCCTCTTTTGAAAAATAGACTGTTGATTAGATGTTCCGCTTATATATATCACGAATGCCAAAAATTACATTGGTCCAATGATCACTTTTTTAAAAATGCTAAACTTTTGAAATAAATTATGAAAAATTGTAATAAGCTATCACAGTTTCTCATAATTGCCTAAAATCAGTTTTTGAAGTTAAATGTTTCATTTGATTTAAAGATATGGATGATAATCACTTCTACATGGCTTGTGGAGTATAAGATGGTTGATGGCCCCCTAATATCACAATCATTTCTAGTAAAATAATTTCCATACGTTAAGAGTTGGTTTGTACATATACAACTATAAAAGGATACATCTAGATATAGTTCTCCAATCCAAAAGCGATTTCTAAAAGTGATTTCCCACAAAACTAATACAAACTTCACTACTACATTAATGTACTCGATCTCCTGCACGATTTTTTATTTTTTACTTTTGATTTTCTTTCTTTCTTCCTTTTTTATCAGTTGATTATTTTACTCTGTTTACATTGACTTTGTCAATAATTTAATTAATTTACGCAGCATAAGGTCTAAATAGACAATAAGCCATATTAAATGTCACCACGTAAACAGTCTCGATTACTTACAGCAAGACAAACCGATTCACTCGGTCCTCCATTTGGATTAAGTCCAAGTTTACATATACCACATTAATTTTCACCATAAGAAAAAGGAGGGGCTATTTGCAGCACAGACTTTACTAAATACAGTCCATTTAATATTTTAATTAGGTCTATTTTACCCTTTTCTAAATACAGTCCTCAAGTGATTTAGGCAACCCATTATTAAACAAAACAAAAATTTTAAAATACCATTAATACCCACAAGTCTAAATACTAGGAATGGCAATGGGACGGGGCGGGGCGGGTTTTTAGCTACCCCGTCCCCGTCCCCGATAAGAAAAACACTCCCCATCCCCGCCCCGTACCCCGCCGGGGTATAGAATGGTAGCCCCATCCCCGCCCCTACGGGGAATTACATTCCCCGTCCCCGCCCCCGCCCCCGCCCCGCGGGGAAAATTCCCCGTCCCACTTGCGGGGAAAATTTCTCTCCCCGCCCCGCCCCGTTTTAATCAAAATAATTAATACAAGTTTGTGGAGAGGTTCGAACCCAGAATCTCAAGCCTTTAATAGAAAGACCTTACCACTTAGCTATGTATAACCTTATGTTTCTAAGTTGTAATATATAATATTTAACCTTATTTCATATTCTTTTAGAAATCTATACTACTTATAAAAGGCCCAATTTTGAATAAACTCTTGATCGACTAAAATACCCTCGCATTAAATGGTTGATATGGAAGGTTAAATAGTTTAGGAATTAGGGTTTTAATTGTTAAAACCATTAAAACGGCATAGTTTTGGATAGGAATAACTGAATAATTTTTTTATTTCTTATTCTTAAATCCTAATATCTAAGTATAATAATTTTCACGGTGACATTTAAAAAACGACCGTTGGATGAGATGTTTCGCCTATGTAAGACATGCATGAAAAAAATCAGGTTGATCCAGCGGTCATTTTTTTCTTTTTTCTTGCAAAACTTATGATATTAAATTTGCATAGTTTAAACAATTTAAATGTTTTTATCAAAAACCAATTGTTGGATTTATGTGATTTTTTGCATGCACAATGTGTTTATATAGAACATCTTATCCAACGGTTAGTTTCACAAAATAGTACCACCATATTAACATTTGTACAATATGAATAAGAACCACATGATGCACAAGTCTAAACAATTTAAATGTTTTCTCAAAAACCAACCCTCGAATACTTGGATCTATGTGATTTTTTGTATGCACAATGTCTATATGTGGAACATCTTATCCAATGGTCGGTTTTACAAAATAGCACCCCTATGTTAAAATTTGTACAATATGAATAAGAACCATATGATACAAAGCTTAGATGAAACCAATATAAGTAATTTTTGTTATAATGGATAAGGTCAACTGACCGTTAGATTACTCTGATTTTTTGCGAGTATGACATTCATAAGAAATTTATCCAATTCAATGGTGGGTTTTTCTAAATATAATTGGATATTGGCTCTATTCAACTAACCTCACGCAACTTCGTGCTTAGTATACATTGTGATTGGATGACTTAGGTTACGGGTATAAGGCTAATTTCACAGTATATTTCCATAAAACCATCGTTGGATCTCTATGATTTTTTGCAATCACGACAATTATATGAAGTTTATATAATTCAACGGTTGGTTTTTCTAAATATTATTATATATATATTTCGTGACTAGGTAAGTTTATGCAAATGTAACTTTTTGCATAAATACATTCAAACTTAATCATTTTAGTCGATCAAATATTTTTCCAACATTTGGCCTTTTATAAGTAGTATATAATTATAAAAAAAATATGAAATAAGGTTAAAAATTATATATCACAACTTAAAAAAATATGATTATACATAGCTTAGTGGTAAGGCCTTTGCATATAAGGTATATGTTTAATGAGGTTCCAGGTTCAAACCTCTCTACAAACTATGTAAATTATTTTTATGAAAATGAATCGGGGATGGGGAATCCCCACGAGGCGGGGAATGGGGAATCCCCACGGGGCGGGGAAAATGAGCGGGGCGGGACGGGGCAACGGGGTGGGGCATGGTAAACCCGTCCCCGCCCCGTACCCCGGCGGGGCAAAATTTTTTTGCCCCGTCCCCGCCCCATACCCTGCAAACTTTAAAAAAAACCTGCCCCTATAGGGGCGGGGCGGGTCCCCATGGGGACGGGGAAAATTGCCATCCCTACTAAATACTAGCCAAATCTTTTTATACAACCCAATTAACCCAATTAACCCAACTGATTTTTTGAATTAAATTAAAAAAAAAAAAAACAACAAAACAAAGCCATGAGAAGAGAGAAGAGAGTTATTCGTATTCGGCAAGCCAAACCCGAGAAATCCATTAGCCACGCCCATCAACTGTTCTTCTTCCCTGCATTTGCCAATCTACCATTGACATAGTCGAGCATCCACGAGCAGCAAGGGTCTTCATCCACGAGCCAAGACACGGTATTCATTCACGAGCATTCACGAGCCACGCCCCCAGCCACGAAGCAGCACGAGCCAAGAAGCACCATCCTCTTTGTCATTTGAAATTCCACAAGCCACGAGCAACCACCATCTTCTTCGTCTTCTCCCTACCGTTGGTATGATTTCTTTTTAGAATGTGATTGATTGTTAATGTATTTTGAATGATATAGGTTAGTTTTGTGATTGTGATTAGGGTTTGCACTGAAAATGCAGAATTTAAATGGTTGATGTTCGTATTTAAGTGTTGGAATGTTAGATGTTTAGATTGTAAAATGTATTTTATGTTTTAATAGATCGAATTCGGCTTATAAATGCCGAATTTAGAAACTTTCCTTCGGCACTAGGTTGCCGAATATGAAACACTAATATTCGGTTCAATATTGTCGAATTGTTTACATTTCATTCGAACACAAATATTCGAATATTTATGTTTCATATTCGGTCATTAGTGGCCGAATTGTATATGGTATATTCGGTTATTAGGGGCCGAATACTTTTCATTTCCTCAAGTAACCAAAAATTTATGACACTCTCAAATGTTGTAATTCCATAATTGTTTGTTAAATTTTCTGAGTTGTTCTTTCATATTGATATGAATGCATATGATTTTTATACCACCATAGACCATCAATACGTTTACTTATTTAACAATTTGTCATGTAATATTATTCACTTTGTTAGTTGTCATTCAATTTTTATACTATAATGTTATCTTCATATGTGGTCTTGTGGGGTCTTAAACTGTCATGTAGTCTGATAAGACATTAAGCTATTATGTTGGATCCATATGTGGTTTGATAGGACCTTATACTTCCATGTGGACTTAAACTATTTTGTTGGCTTGATATATGGTTTGGTAGAACATTGGGTTCCTAAAAGAGCAATTAAAACCCTTTTTACCAATGGTAGCAGTAATGGCAGGACCTTCAATACATCTTGGAATTGCCCCAAGTGGATCAAAATCAAGTTGTGAAAGCTTGTCCCCTTTGATAACTTCAACTTTATCATCTGATATTGCTTTATCCACCATAAAACTTGCTGAAACCATATCCAAATTACGTGTTCTGGCTCAATAGCTAATTCATGTTCTAAGGCTCTAGAACTAAAACATCATTTGATGACATCAATAGCTAATTCATGTTATGGCTCTAGAACTAAAACATCATTTGTTAATGGGTCTAAATTCAATAGATAATAATAATAGCTTGCCTTGAAAATCTTAAATATACACTGAAAGTAGTTGAAAGTTTAGTAATTGATGACATGCATCCAACCAATGGAAGGTTCGGCTTAATATAATAGAATATATGCTAAAAGGTGGAAACACTCTACATATATGTGAAATGTGACTGTTTTCATTAGTTGAATCTATGAATATATTAGTCTAGATAAATATGTTAATGGATATTGATTTGTATTATTTTTTTCTTCAATATCATTCTTTATAACAATCATTCTAAAATTCTTTTTTTTTTTTTGAAATAGCCGGTACTAAACGGCCATTTGAGGACACATCTATGGAGGAAACACAAGAGCGAAAGTGTCCAATTGCTTCAGAGCGAAAGAAACATGAAAATGAAAAAGTGTACGTGAAGAAGAGTAAAAGACAGTAGCACGGTCAGTGGATGAGGGAGCAGGGGTTGTGGCACAAGATGAGCCTGCAGTACAGACTGCTTTAGATCCTACAGTAGACCCTGCATTAGAGCTTGCATGAGAGGCAGCAGGTGCTTCATTGGCAACAGAGGTAAGGGAAGACATCGAACATGCGGTTCGGGGTAATGTTGAAGGAATCATTGAACTTAAACATGCACATGGATCAGGGGAAGATATTGAGGATGCCAGTGCATCACAGGATGAGAGTAAAAGCGACGGCCATCATGAGGATATATCCAAAAAAAAGCAAGATGTAAGAATTGACTCCGATGATTCAAGTACCGATAGTGAAAGTGGGAGTGAGGAGGATAGTGAGACTGAGGGAGAGGAGATTGAGAGTGATGGAGATAGGGATGAGGAAGCCCGTGAGAGTGAGAGTGAGAGTGAGAGTGTGAGAGAGGAGGAGAGTGAGAGTGAGAGTGAGGAAGAGGAAATTGTTGCTCCCCGGGGTACGAATGGGAAGGAGAAAGCAGTGGCGAAGGGGAAGCAGAAGGCAAAGACGAAGGGACAATCACAGCCTTCCGGTTCTGCGACTACCGAATTCCCCGGAGGCCCCAAGAATATGCAAATTTTGAAGAGTTTTGAAACCCATGTAGCGAGATTCATTTGGAACGGACAGGTACATTGTTAATTTTCATTAATTCATAAATAAGTTATAAAGTAGTTAGCTTTATTATCAATTATCGATTTCCTAACTATGTTCGTTTATTGTGTAGGATCGAGAACCTCTCAAATGTATACAGCATGTCACAAAATTTTTTGAATGGCACTGGAAGACCGAGTGAAGTAGGTTTAAGACTAGGGTGAGTAATACACCTTTGTGCCAACTGAAGCAGGTGTCCTACACCCACATTAACCGTATTTTGATTTCGGCATTCGTCGAGCGTTGGCATCCCGAGACAAATACTTTCCACCTACCTTTCGGAGAGATGACTATTACGCTCGACGATGTCAAACAAATCACTGATTTGCCCGTTGTTTGAAATTCTGTGAGGGCTAAGGATATTCGAAAGGAGGAAGCCATTGGCCTGCTACATAAATTATTAGGAGTGAGTCGACAAGTAGCATTTGACGAATTGAAAATCAACAAATGCAATTATGTGAGGATGGAGTGGCTGAGGAAAAATTTTGCGAATAAGGCGAAGGAGACTGATTCGAATGCAGTTATTGACAGGCACGTGAGGGCCTATCTTCTTTACCTCATTGGATGTACACTATTCTCCGACAAGACGGGAACGAAGGTTCCAGTGACATACTTAAACCTCTAGTCGGATGTTGGAGATGTAGGCAACTATGCCTGGGGCACAGCTGGGTTAGCATATCCGTACAGGCAGTTGGGGATTGCTACACGGTTTGAGGTTAAGCAGATAGCTGGCTATCTCACTCTGATGGAGGTACATTCTTTTCGTTAATACTTTGTCTCATTTTCATATACTAAATCATTTATTTATTATTATTATTATTTTTTTATATATACAGGCCTGTATATACTAGCATTTCACTGTGGAGCGGCCTACACCCGACCTAGAATACATCAATAGCAACCCACGAGCAATGAAGTGGAAGCCTCGATCCTCAGTGAGCGCTGCAGATGCACCCAATAGATTGAAATTCCTGAGGCAACAAATAGATAATATCATAAAGGAAAATGTAAGTATAAATATCAAGTCTCTCATTGCATATGTTTGAATATATTTGTTATAGTTCACGAAATTTACATGTTCTAATTTTTGTATGTATAGGTCATTTGGGATCCCTACAGTGGCTATAGAGATGCTCATCCATTCGAGGACATCGCGTGGTACTGTGGATGTATCTCTTTCTGCGATCAGGTTGAGCCGTACCATCCTGCCCGCATTTTGAGGCAGTTTGGGTACGTGCAAACCAGTCCATGGAATCACGCGCCCATCCCTCCATCGAAAGCAAATAGAGGAGCCAAAGCAAACCTGTATTCTGTACAGCACATTTACGTGGAGTACTTATGGACTAC
Organism: Hamamelis virginiana; assembly: GCA_017140935.1. Classification (NCBI taxonomy): domain Eukaryota; kingdom Viridiplantae; phylum Streptophyta; class Magnoliopsida; order Saxifragales; family Hamamelidaceae; genus Hamamelis; species Hamamelis virginiana. The sequence continues at coordinate 929,389 of JAESVK010000099.1, forward strand.
CTGGCGCCACCACTGTCTTTCCCCAAGTAACCGTGGAGAGAAGTGCGATGCAGATAGCCTATGGATGTGTGAGGACGGGTATGAGGAGTGGTATTCAGAGAGAAGTCATGTGAGGATCCATCCCACCGACTCTACCTCTACATCCGATCATCCTCTTCCGCGATCGTTTGGGGATGCGTACATTGATTTGGTGAGTAAGAACATTTCTTTATTTGAATTTAAGTCTTTCACTCAGTTAGGTTATTTTGAACTAAATTACGAACTAAATTTGTTACTAATTTTTTTTTTACAGAATAACTGCAGAAAGAAAGCCCTTTCTCTTTTACACTAGTCTTTAAAGCTGGGCGAAAGACAAACACTGCCTGATATTCTAGAGTGGGAGAGGCTTATCACATCCATCCTCGGTGATGACACGATCGAGGATACGGTACATGCATTTACGCCAGCAGTCCGGGAAGATGAAACAGATACAAGTTTGGTAAGGCAAAGGACAAGTAGGATGATTAGAGATGTCGAGGATGAGGACGAGCATCGACAGCTACTGAGGGGCGAGGACGAACTCGAAAGCAACGTGCCGGTCGAGGCTGAGAGACACTATGAAGCATTTACATGATGGAACTTTTTGAACTTGAATTATGTTTTGTATATTTCACAATATGTATGTGAATGTTGTAAATTGTTCTATTTTGGTTAATTGAATGACTTTTTTGGGTATCAACTCCACTTATAGACTATAGTATTTAGAATTTTGATAGACTTCAAATGTCATTGGCTTTTGTTGTGTATTAGGGAATGAGTGTTAAAATGAAGAAGTAAATCGGTCAAAATTAACTCATATTCGGCGATAGGATACCGAATATATCTAACTACATTCGGCAAAACAGTACCGAATATGAAAAGTCACATTCGGTAATAGGTAATCGAATATAATTTTTGGTTGGCCCCGGCCTCATATTCTACCATAACAGACCGAATATATGTATACACATTCGGCCAATTGTTAACGAATATAAAGAAACACATTCGGCACGAAGTAGTCAAATATACATTTTGTTAAATAGGCCTCGGTTTCATATTCGGTACCTGCAGATCGAATATAAGGCATTACATTCGGTTATTAGTTACCGAGTATGATACTTAATATTCGGTGTTATGTTACCGAATGAGGATTAAAAATCAACATTTTCATTTTTGACATGTATAAAACACTTTATTGAATACTAAAACAAAAAAAGGTGATAATATACTCAACAATATGCACAGAATTCAAGCAAAATACCAAATGATTACAAAATTAATGAAGTTGTACGAAATTTACATGTATCCATTTGATAACAAAAAAAGGCCCAGTTACATATTTCCAAATGACAATAAGAATGGACAAGTTTAAGTTTTGAGGTAGGCCGAGTTACATTGTTTGTCTAATCATCACTTAAATCAATAAATTCATCACTGACAGCTAAGTTTTGAGGTAGGTCAAGCTCAAGAAACCGCGCAAAATGTGATGAATGACTATCGGCCCATCCCTTTGCATTGTCGAGCGCACATCTCTTCCAAGCTATTGAAATAGGGGGAAGTGGAGCATTCGGGTTCAATACTACTTGTACAAAGTGGTTTCCGTTAATCAAAGTCAATACGACATATTTTCTATTAGCAGCCGGTATCGGGTCCGATCTCAAAGGCAAAAATGTCAAACACTGTTCGTTTCGAAATAAGGATACAAACCACATTGTAACTACAAGCTATGAGGTGTCTCATGTCAGGAAAGCTCATCCATTTATCTATCGGAGCATTACCTGCACTGTCCCATATCAAACGATTTCTCACAGTTTCAAAATCTTCTACACTCCTAGAAAAGATCTCCTCGTAAAGAGTCTGATTATTTTCTAACTCGTGTAGCAAATCTTTCCGTACAATGGCCCAATCGTCTTCAAACATACCCAGCTGTCCCGCAACGGCTCGAAATCCACAGTTTCCATCGGCCTTGACCCATACCATGAAAGCAACGTGATCAAAAATTGCTTTAGGAATAAGTTTTCCATATTTCCTTGTATCATCACTCTGTCGACAAATTGAGGACATTGGCTTCCTCACAATTGTTAGTTTATTCCTCTTATTGGAGAATGCGGCATCCTTAAGCTTATGTTTAGATTCAATCGATTCGTACTCAAACCCGGATAGATCCCGTTTGGTCGTTACATCTTTACGAACCCTCTTCTAACTACTACCCTTCGGTCTACCTCTATTGGATTTCTTCACTTTTGGCTCGCGTAGAATAGTAGCGGATGGCTTAACTATTTCCTTCAGTTTTAAATACAAATCTTGTAGGCCTTCGGGAGTCGAATCATTAAACTTTTGTATATAAAGATCAATTAGTGGCCGATAATCGATCATGTCATTTGGGATATTCTCAAACATGGGAGTATAGGAAAGAGACCTCCAATATATATGAATCGAATCAATGGGAATGGGCCTTCCCTCAATCTTCCACGTTGCCAACTGGTGGGCACAAGGAAGCCCGTGTGTGCGAGTCAATACACAACGGCAAACATTTTCATCGACTCCAACAATATCAGTACGCTCCAATTCATCAACAATCAACTCCAACGCCCTATGAGATACAATGCCAACAAGCAATTTGCACTGTGGAATCCCCTGGACCTTATGATAAACCTTAAACATGCTCACTTCAAAAGATGCCTTGATTTGATTATGTTGTATAAGCATCTTACCATGTACAAATTTAAAAACTTCTATGATGTTATTCATCGATGTCCCCAAACGCCTCTTCAGTGCCGCATGGGCGCTCTCCACTCTATTGGTTGTTGTACAACCGAAGTGCATGTAGCGATCGGTCCATGCAGCCACAAAATTATCTTTGAAGTCATTCAACCACGAAGACTTCAAGTACTCCAACGCCTTTAGAAATTCATAGAACGTCTCCTCCATTCTGTTTAACTGATAAACATACATCTCTTCATCTTCTGCATTCACTACATCCCACCATGAACATATAAATGATGACCAATCTTCCCCCCCTTTCAAATAACTTCTTGCAGTTTTGTGATATATTTCTTGAAATATGCCACCTACATATGAAATTCTTTGCAGTTGGAAAATTTTTTTTGACGGCATTAATCAATGCAAGCTCACGATCTGTAACAACAACCAAATGTGTATAACCTTCACCAATTGCGGATGACAATTGCTCCAAAGCCCAACTATAATAGTCCTCTCGCTCAAATTCCATCAATGCAAAAGCCAAAGAGAAAGTGATATTCGTTGACGTTAAACCAACAATCTGTAGTAGCGGCATCTTGTACTTGTTGGTCTTGTAGGTGCAATCCATCAAAAGAATATGAGGAAAACACTTAACAAGTTTGATGGATTCGGGATGTGCCCAAAATATGTTTGCCACTTCACTTCCGTCATCCGAAGACTTATGCCTCTTGAAATATCCATTATCGGTGATCTCTTTAAAGAGTTCTTGCATTACCGTTCTTCCCCCCATATCCATTCTATTCATCTTTGACAATGCATTGTAAATGGTCTTCTGTGTAGATGTATTATTGGGATCTTTTCTCTTCAACAACCGAAGAATTTCAACTGCCTACACCCCCGGACTTCAATTCATGAACATAATCCCACTCCGACGAGGTCAATCTACCAACACATGAGTGGCCATCAAAATTTTCTCCGATCTTGTGGTTGTGCTTACCATTCAAAACGATTAAACCCCAAGAATCTGTGCTTAACATGACGCCCTTAAACTTGAAAGGACAGTTACACTTTTTCGTTGCCGCTTCACGCACATCTTTCTTTTTCTTCTTGACAACATTAATTTTCGATACATCTTTCTTCAACTCCGCTCTCTGCGATCGAAACTTGCCGCTCCGCTCGCACTCATAATGCACAGCTGGTGTTCTATTACTCGTATTCACTTCGGACTTAAGAGTAATAACCACCATTCGATGTTCTTTACCGATGCTTCTTACATATATATCAAGCTCTTCACAAGTAGAAAATACCTACAAATGTATACAACATGATTTAGCATACTTTTAAAATATAATATATAAATTCACAATATTAGGAGTCCCGATTTACCCGTTTTGTAATAAAAAACTTGGCAAGATCGACGATAGTAGGCTCTTCATAGGGGACTATCTGTAAATGTGACTGCATGATATGGAATTAAGTTAGAAAAATTATTTATAGGAACTGACACAAGAATTTTAAAGAAATTTATCTCATTCGGTTACGTATTGTCGAATCATTAATCTTAATATTCGGTTACATAAGTCCGAATATGTGATATTATATTCGGTAGTATCAAAAATTTAAATATAGTCATATTCGGTACATTGCAGTCGAATACAACAATACATATTCGGTAACACATGACCGAATACTAAGTCTCAATATTCGGCTATACCAGGCCGAATGCGAACAAGAAAACATAATTTTTTTTTTCCTTTTTCCGATCGAAATATGGATTTTTTTTCGTAATACCATCATACCATAATGATTATAGAGTGCTACTTTTCATGTTTTGAAGCAGATTTAATCCTAATATAATGTTTACCAATAATATACAAACAAACCTAAAAATAAAGTGTGTAGGGTGAGTGCAAACATAAAACTAACCTCTTTAAGATGCTCTTCTATGCTTGACGATAAGACGATTGTCAAGAGATCGTGTAGTAGAAGAACCAAAATCGAAGCCGTATGCGCCTTTTTCGGCGAGAGGTTGTCGAATGCAAACAAACACACACGTAGGAAGGAAAGAAACGGTTCTTTGTTTTGTTTTGGTGTTGGGGGTAATATGGTCATTTTATAAATGTTGAAATATTATGGGTTGCTTAAAGTAATTCTGTTAATACTGGGTTGTATGTAGTAAAGGGGTAATATGGTCATGCTTATTATATTTTTAATGTGCTGCCTTTAGTAAAAAATAAAATAGGTGAGTTGTACTTAGAAACTGGGCTACATTTAGTGAAACCAGTGCTGCAAATAGCCCCTCCCTAAGGAAAAATGCCTATGAGAACAGGCCTCTTACCCACAAAGAGAACGGCTTAAAAAATTTTGTTTTTAAAAGTACATAGGGTTGCTTATTTAATGCTAAAGAGAACAGCTCTCTTTTAAAATGTTCTCTTTTGGTTAATTATAAGAACGACTTCTTGAAGTCGTTCTCTTTTGGTTAATTTTAAGAACAGCTACCTCAATCCGTTCTCTTTTAGGCGTTTTCTTTTGGTTAATTTTAAGAACGGCTATTTGAAGCTGTTCTCTTTTGGTTAATTATAAGAACGGTCACTTAAAGCCGTTATCTTTTGGTTAATTTTAAAAACAACTACCTCAAGCCGTTCTCAAAGCCCTGAACCTAGCTAGTGTTAAAAAATTTGAAATTATTGCATTATAAATAAATGAAAAAGTATATTTTTTCATGGTTTGAACCCTGAACCTAGTGTTATAAAATTTTAATTGTTGCATTATACCACTAATTCAACATTTTATAATTGTTTAATATTCAAAAAACAAAAAAAATAAAAATAAATTAAAAGTATCTAGATAGCTTACTCTAATTCAATCATCTTATTGTTACTCTAATTAACTAAAAGACTTTTATTAGATAGTTAATTATTTTAAACTTTTAAATTATTATATATTTGTAAGGGTTATATAATTATAACTTTTAAAAGGATAAGATGGATCCGGCCATCCGTTTACTCGGATTTGGCCCTTTGTAATTGGTCGATCCAATCTGAATTCCAATCCACCAAAATTGATATGATCCGTTAATTCAAACTTCTAATATATAATCCGATACTATATTAATTCAATCGGTCTACCATTCCAATTTGCATTAAATTATATTCCATTTTGAATTGATTATATATATATATATATATATATATATATATATATATATACACATTAATTTATTAATTCTTTTTCAAATTTGGTGACACTAATTAAAAACTTAAAATACAATAATTTCTACAAAAAGTTTGACTGTACTTTTAAAATTTTCCTAACTTAGTTTCCAATGGAAAACACAGTTTTTCATTATGATTTTTGTAAAAAAAATTAACCATTGAATTAGATAAACTTCATATCAATGCCATGATCGCAAAAAATCATAGAGATCCAACTGTAGTTTTTTGGAAATATATTGTGAAATTAGCCTTACACCTGTAACCTAATTCATAATTCAATTACAATGTACACTAAGCACGAAGTTGCGTGAGGTTAGTTTAATAGAAGCCATATCCAATTATATTTAGAAAAAACCCACCGTTGAATTGGATAAATTTCTTATGAATGTCATTTTTGCAAAAAATCAGAGTGATCCAATGGTCAGTTGACCTTATCCATTATAACAAAAACAACTTATGTTGGTTTCATCTAAGTTGTGTATCATATGGTTCTAATTCATATTGTACAAATGTTAACATAGGGGTGCTATTTTGTAAAATCGACCGTTGGATCAGATATTCCATATATACACATTGTGCATACAAAAAATCACATAAATTTGACAGTTGGTTTTTGAGAAAACATTTAAATTGTTTAAACTTGTGTATCATATGATTTTTATTCATATTCTACAAATGTTAATATGGGGGTAATATTTTGTGAAACAGACCGTTGGATAAGATGTTCCATATAAACTCATTGTGCATGCAAAAAATCACATAGATCTGACAGTTGTTTTTTGAGAAAACATTTAAATTGTTTAAACTATGCAAATTTAATATCATAGTTTTTACAAGAATGTGGCATTTAGAAAAAAATGACCGTTGGATCAACGTGATTTTTTGCATGCATGTCTTACATAAGCGGAACATCTCATCCAACGGTCATTTTTTAAAATGTCGATATATATATATATATATATATATATATATATATATATATATATATATTCTAGTCTGGGGTACCTGACTTTAACTAAAGTCAACTAGAAACACAAGCCCTTGGGTTGGAATCTTGAGATGAATCATCCATTAAGTGAATGAGAATCCAAGGGCTTGTATTCTTAGCTAACTTTAGTTAAAGTCAGGTACTCCTGACTAGAACACTTAAATATATATATATGGGCACGTTCCCCTTACACCTTATTTTGACACCTATGTTTACACCTCGTTTTCAAAGTACCATCTATGATAAATATTTTGATGAACCGACCATTGGATTCAATACATTTCTTATGCATACCATGTATACCAAAAATCATAGTGATCCAACGGTTAGATTTTAAGAAATGTCACTATAAAAAATTGTTATGATTTTAATTAATAAAAATAATAATAATTATTCAAAATGATATTTTTCAAAAACTAACAGTTGGATCACTCCGATTTTTTTCATACATGATAAACATAAGATAAGTATCTAATCGAACGGTCGGTTTCTCAAAATATTCGATCTACAATGGTATTTGAAAACAAGGTGTAAACATAGGTGTCAAAATAAGGTGTAAGGGGAACCTGTCCCATATATATATGTGTGTGTGTGTGTGTGTGTGCGCGCGCGCCTTTTTAATGGGTCAGTGTCTTCATTATGTTTTATTATTTTTTACAATTCTCATTTAGAGTTGTGGTGCCATAGGTTCAATGGTGATGCTTAATAATAATCTTTCAAATCTACTGTTCCCCCAAAACATTGTGCATGTATGTATTGTTTATATTAAGTAGGGTATCTAATCAAATGGTCAGTTTCTTAAAATATTGGACCAACACTATCCACTATTAACATTTTTTATTTGCACTTTTGCAGTGAATTCAAGCAATTAAATTATAATCACAAGTTCAGGCCCACAATAGCATTGCCAACATTTAAAGAAGTTATGGTAAGTAACATCATAAGTAGGAGATAGATATAAAATCAAGTTTATACATATCATTCAAGTATCTTAGATTAATTTTGATATTGTGGTGTGTATGTAGTGCCTGAGACAACCAGGCAACAAGGAATGTGGATATTATGTGCTCAGATACATGAAGGACAGTGCTAAGTCAGGAAGTGTTAATGATTGTCATAAGGTAATGTAGTATGTATATTTCAAATAAGATAGTAATAATTTGCATTTTTCTTTATATAATTCATTGCATTTTTTCCATTTTTTCCGAGATTGGCGATGTTTGAGTCGAATTATATCTCCAAGCACATGAAATCCACATGAAACCCACTTTGAATTTTGGTTGGCTGAAAATCACTTGTCGTATATTGTGTCTAAATGTAGTTTTTGGGGGTTGGAGGTGGACGAAGACCCAATTGAATTTGATTGTTGGATTTTGATTTTGATTAATGAGTTTGGCATATATTAGAAGTGTTGTATACTCATATGTGCACAGGTTAAATATTGGGGAATATTGCAGTTATAAAGGAATCTCTGCTGGATTTTTGTCTAAATATGCATACTTTTTTTCAATAATAGTTATGGTTTAGATTAATTTCACCATTGCATGTATAAAACATATTTATTTTAGAATGTATATGAATATGGAGGTGGTTTATGTTGAAGACCATATTAGGACAACACAACTTTAAAGATTTGGTGCAACCCTGGTGGCTTTATGACTATGATACTCTGGTATATAACTCACTCACATATTCTTGGATGTCATTATAATGTAAATAGTTTATTTTTGTATATATTTTATTATGAAATTCTTTTTGAACAAGTTGCAGTATTGTATTTAGATTGCTTGAGTCTTATTTGGGATGAGAGATACGAAGACACAACTTTAGAGATTCGGTGCGTCCCTGGTGGTTGCATGTTTACGCTACTCCATTGAGGTAATAAATTTGAGTTGGGTACAACTACACAAATTCAATGCGTCCCTGGTGGCTGCATCTCTACGCCATTGATGTAATAAATTTGATTTATCTAATACATGAAAACATACGTGGCATTTTTTTTCCTAGCTTATTTCTATCTTATTAAAATATATTAATTATTGCAGATATTCATGAATGAGTGGTTTTTATGTGGGTTAGTTTGGTGACAGAGTTGTACAAATACACATTCACACTCAATGCAACCCAAGTGGATTCAATTTCTTTTGCTACACGGTATATAACATTTCATTTCCCTTTATATTTCTTCAAATTGTGTAAAAGCGTAATTAAAGTAAATGTGTTGGTTCATATTAGGTTGAGACCGCTATAATTTATATAGTTTTTGGGGGTTGGAGTTGGATAGAGACTTAATTGGATTTGAATATTTTTCTTTCATTTCATAGAATCTTGAACTATTGCTTAATTAATAAGAAAATATTATAATCAAAGTGTTATAAAGTATTATGTACACAATTTAAAGTTTAGGAAATATTGCAATAACAAGCAGAACTTTGCCGGATTTTTGTCTCAAATTATAAAGTAGTGAATATATATTTCTACACTAAGTACACCAAATATATTGTTAGACTGTATATATATAGTTCAGTTTTTCAGCTCATTTGATATATGAATTATCATAACTAAATGACTGCCAATTTTTCATTTTTCATTTTTTTTTTTTTTTTTTTTTTTTTTTGCAGGTTGAATATGTACAGGATGAAATAGCCAGCTAGGGAGGCAGAAAGCAACGATTTCGGTCCATTTGATTAGGTGGTCTCAAATATATGTAAAATTATTTAAGTTAATTGTGACAATTGTACAGTTTAACATTATACAACAAAAAAATTATTTCATTGGATTGAATGTAATGTTTAAATAATTTGATGCAAATGTATTGATTTGGGTTCTAGCATATTTGATTTAAGTTTTAATGTGTAATTACTAGCTTGTCAAAAAATTTTGTAAAAAAAATCTAATTAATTATTTTTTTTTAATTCAAAATAACAAAGAGAACGGTTAACAACCGTTTGCTAATATTTTTTTTTAAAATTTTTTGGACTAACAAAGAAAACGGCTATAAGCTGTTCTATTTTTAGGGTCAACGAGAATGGCTACTAGCCGTTCTCTTTGCTTGACGAACGAGAACTGTTGCTAGCCGTTCTCTTTTCTTCAGAATGAGAACTGCTGGTAGCCGTTCTCTTTGACCTCCTCTACTAGAACACATATGGAGAGAACATTTTTTAGAACTGTTCTCTTTGCTAACACAGACCGGCTAATAGCTGTTCTTGTAGGCATTTTTCCTTGTAGTGATTACCCAAAACATATATAATTGGAAAAGATAAATAAATTGCCACATGAATGACGAGAATGACTGCTCGAGCATCTCCTCTTCAGCAAAGGCAAAGGAGAATTTTATTGAGAGAATCAACCATCAAGTTCCCTGCAATTTTTATGAGTCATTCTGGTTAGTTGCATCCAGCCAAGCGTGGAATGCAGTCTTTGAAGGGTAACAAATGACAAGACAGGTACATATATACCTACAATTTGATTCAATAAATGTGCCCAATGTCGGAAAATGTTATACGTCTTGAAAGTGTATTCAAATAATATGACAGATATTTGAACCTTTTTCATTTTTAGCAAATTCTTTCTTGATATATAGTAAATGAAAGCTAGGATTATGATTGATTTGGGATACTTTTGTAGGACAGTTTTTTTCTTTTCTTTAATATTCTTTCCTCCTAAACTAATCTCTGCAGATTGTGGAAGAAGAAAATGGAAAACAAAGCCCATTTTCGTAGACTCAGTTATCTTGAATTCAGAGATTTTGTGAGACAATCCCTTCCTTTACCCAGTGAAATTCCAAAAAAATCAGTCCAATCCCATCCTTCACCGGCGGCCTCCGGTGAAGCTCAAAGTTCAGACGAACATCGCCGGGCTTCACACCGTCATGAAGTTCCAAGCTCAAACTGGACAGAGCGAATTAGAGTAACTCTCGGCATTCTAAAGGAGAAATCAACTGATATATGTATTTATGAGGTTCTAAATGAACTTCGAAACGTAAATAGAGAAGCTTATAGTCCTCGGATCCAAGGACGAAGCCAGCATTTTGGTTGAGGGGGGCGAACTTTAATTCATTTTAATTCTTTATTTTAATTTAAAAAATTAAAAATAATTTTATTCATTTTTTTAATCATGTTAGTCTCAATTAAAAAAAATTGCAAAAAATACGTTTGATTTGGCTGCTGAGCACGCACCATGCGGCTCAACAAAACACCACTGTTTTGGGTGGCCAAACCAAGCCACTAATTTTTTTATTTGGCTTTTTGGCCGGTGTAAAATGGGTATTTTAAAAAAAAAAAACAAACGACTATTGGATTGAATATGCCAAAAATCATAGTGATCTGACGGTCGGTTTTTGAAATATAGACTGTGAATTTGACTGTTAAGTTTTTTCATAATTTATATTTCAAAAACTAAAGGCTTAGTTTGGCACCCAAAACGGTGGTGTTTTGCTGAGCAGCACGATACGTGCTTAGCAACCAAAACAAACGCTTAAGAAATCTAAATTTTTTTACCTTTCTCATTCCCAAAAGAATGGTTTTCTACTTTTCTCATAGTATAGGGCATGGGTAGAGGAAAACAGCCAAATATGAAATGGTTTGAGTGTCAGAATGAGGAATAGAGTGCACGAAAGGAAATAGGGGCATATAAGCAAATTAAGGGGGTAAAAAATAAATAATTAAGGGGGCATAAATCAAAATTCTGAAAATTTTCAAGGTAAAAAAGTGACTCAAAATATCTTAGGGGGCAAATGAAGCTCCAAAAATTTCGGGGGGGCAGAAATTGAATTTCTTAAAATTTACAAGTTAAAAATAATAAAAATGAAAATTTGAGGGGGCCATGGCCACCCCTCAACCCTACGTGCCTTCGTCCCTGCTCGGATCATCTCCATCGGACCTCATCATGAAGTTGAACATGACCTGCTATCCATGGAAGAGTACAAATGCAGATACATGATGTACCGTTTTCAAAGAACATCAGAGCCATCAACATTCTTAGTTGGCAGTGGATACAGCATTAATTATGTGGCGTACTTGGCACTTTGTAAGTATGCATCATAGCAAGGTGTTGTTGGATTAGTTCCAATGATCTTTCATAAATCATGCAATGAAGTTAGGGATGTCAACGGACGGGGCGGGGCAGGTTTTTGTTTTTCCAATCTCATCCCGTGAATAAAAATCATTTCCCAAACCCGTCCTAATCCCAACTTAAAACAGGACGGAGCGGGGCGGGGCGGGTTTTACTATCAGGTTTGAGAAAATAATTAAAATATTTTTTAAACTTCAATTTTATTTTATTTTGGAATGAATCATAACCATAATCTCAATAAATTTTGATTTCTATCTTGGATTATAAGTATTTGTAGTTAAAATATATATTTATACACTCTAACTTAACTTGGTGAAAAGAATAGAAAAAAATAAAAATCTTAAAAATCTTAAAACACTAAATATTGTAAACAAATGGAAAATATTTTAGTATAATTATACATACATAGATATTCGGGGCGGGCCAGGTTAGAGAAGCCATATCCTATTCTCGTCCCAAACTGTATATGATTTTTAATTTTTTTCCCAACCCTATAGGATTTTCAAATCTATTTCCCAAACCTTTTCGGGGAGGGGAGGGGAGGGGCGGGGCAGGTTACCCTTTTAACCCATCCCATTGACATCCCTAAATGAAGTTCATTCATTAGATTAGATGGTTTTAGTTTAATTGCTAAACTTTTTTATTTTAATTGCTAAAACCATTCTTTGATCATTTCACTTTTGTTTTACAGGCCTAGTCACATTGATGATTTTTGATGGAGTATCTTGAAGACGACCATATTATTTTTACTTTTGTACCTATTTGAACATATGATGCTTGAATCATAACATACTATGGACATTGTTTGTAATATATAATATTTGAATTGTAAAACTTTGAACAATATTAAATGGAACTTAATATTGACAGTGTAATTTTGACTTTGTGAGTTTATATAATTTTTTTTTAGGTTGTATAATACTTATTAAATCTAATACAAGTTGTCTACAATTCCATGTTTAACATAATTATGTAATATTTTTATGAAAATAAAAAATATTTTCCTGTAGTCTGCTTATAATCCTCGCATTGTCTCCATTGGATCATTTCATTCAAGTAGTAGTGCTACCAGATCACTTCTTCAGCAAACATCGGCAAATAAAGATGACCAGTACCTGCAGGCTATGGGGGAGCATAAATGGTGGCACACACTATAACTTATTCATCGAACACTGAATCCAAAGGAAACTTTGAATGCGTGTGGCACAGCCATTTTAGCTCTAGACAGAAGAGTTAGTGGAAGCTATGCAGGAAACATCAAACTCCAACTCCATGAGCTTGCGGAAATAATGCTAATTGATGGTTGCTTCATACTTGAACTTTTCATTAGGTCCTGGTGCAGCTGCCAAAAAACTGAAGTGGTGATCTTATATTCCATAATGCCTGGATGGTCACTACTCTCCAGCAGGATTTGGAACTACTCGAGAACCAGATTCCCTTCGTTTATTCTTCAAGAGTTGTATGAGATTGTCAAGCCGCGAATTGCCCCAAAACAGAAACATCCAATGCCCTCAATCAATGAACTTGCCCTCCATTTCTTTCATCCAGATTTGAAATCGAACCAAGAATCAGAATTCAGGGATAAATCCAGCCAAGCTAGAAAGAATTGCAAGCATTTACTTGATCTCTTGCACAATTTTCACCTCCCCGCACCTCCTCCTACGACTGACCCAGAAAGCAACAAAGATTTGAAATTGAACCAAGAAGCAAACAGAGGTCAATGCAGCATATCTATCGAGAAAGACCCCGAAGAGCAGGAAACCCGGGGATTCGGAAAATGTGCCACTAAACTTTCAGAGGCTGGAATTGTGTTTGAAAAGGGTAAGAAGAACCATTTATTGGGCATAGAGTTCAATCATGGGGTTATTATAATCCCACCATTGTGCATTGATGAAAAAACAGAGTCACTTCTTAGGAATCTCATTGCGTTCGAGCAATGCAGCCCTCGAAGTAATCATCAAGTTTCATCATATGTCATCCTCCTCAGAAGTCTCATCCATTCCAAACAAGACATCGAATTACTTAAGCGGAGAGGGATCATAACACTCAATTTGGTTGGGGATGAAAATGTTTTGAATTTCTTCAATAATATCTCAAGGGAGATAGATGTAAAGAAGTTCTATTTTTTGTGAGCTATGCAGGGACATCAAGGAATACCAAAAGTCCTGGTGGAATTGGCACAAAATTCTAGCATTTTTTAAGGTACGGAGCCTTACATATCTGAAGACATTGAAAAGTGAATATTTATCTAATCCATGGAAGATCCTATCAATCATCGCTGCGGTTGTGCTTCTCCTTCTCACTGCCGTACAGACCTACCATGCTGTTCGTTCTTATTTGAATTCTGATGATCAGTTCCTCACTAATAAATAATCTTTCCCTCCAATTCTGATGATCAGTTAGTGTGAGAGGTATTTCTTGTGTGAAATAAGGCACAGTAAATTGTGGTGTCAACAAGTGCAAATGAGAGTTTTGAATCAGTTTAGTCCTATGTGGATGTCTGAGTACCGTCTGCAAGTATTATTGTTTGTGAGTTTTGTCTAATGTGTTGCATATTATCAATTGAAGTTCTATATTTCCAGTCTCCAGCCACTGTAATTCAACCCTATAAATCCCAAACATATTAATCTGGGGTCAAATTCCACTGATGCATATTTCTTATCCATAATTTGATACATTGAGTAATTTGCAAAATTCTGAAATATATATTTTAAGAAACCAGCCGTTGGTTAAATGTTCCGTTGATTGGGCCTTTTTAACAATCAAAAAGATCTTATGAAGATTGAACATTTTTGTATAAAAGTTGTAAAATAGTTATTTTTTAAAAATAGATCGTTGGATTGGATGTTCCACTTACATACCTCACTAGTATAAACCCCGTGCGATGCCCGGGTGTAAAAATAATAGTGAAATATTAAGAAACTTATCAAAAAAAATATATAAATATTTAACAAAAAGTTTGATCAATTTTAATTTGGAGATTATTTAAGAAATATTTTTTAAACCTCGAGCAATGTCTGGGTGTGAAAATAATTAATAATGGAACATTAAAAAATTTATTGAAAAATATAAATATTTAGCAAAAAGTTTGATCAATTTTAATTTTAACATTATTGAAAAAAATATTTTTTTCTAATGTTGTCCAATTTTATATAGAAAGTAATGCAAATATATATATATATATATATATATATATATATATATATATATATATA
>JAESVK010000099.1:944610-990971 GCA_017140935.1 Hamamelis virginiana
ATATATATATATATATATATATATATATATATATATATATATATATATATATATATATATATATTCTCAAAACTAACTGTGAATTATTGTTATTTTTTAAAATGAAATAACATTAATAGAACTTTTTTCGCTAGCATATGAACCAGCCACATAGAGAAGTGTGTGATAGAGAGTTTTACAATTTTTTAAATAGATGTTTGAAATATGAATTTGAAATGAGAGTAAGGAGAGAGATAACGGATAAAAAGAAAAACTTGAGATGCATGCGCTTTAAATAGTGCCCGGAGCTTTTTAATGAAGAGAGAGGGTTTGAATCATTAATAGAAGAAAAAAAAAGAGAAAATTTGAGAGCTTGCAAATAGTATGACGGATATTCAATCTTTTTTTTTCTTTTTCTTTTTTTAATAAATTTTTTTCTTGACAGTAAATGAGGGCCAGGGTTATAATTCATTTGAATGCTTTTTTAGAATAATTTTTTGGGAGACAGTATTTTGTTTGACAAGAAATCATGGGAAAAGAAAAATTAATATTTGGAATTCTACACCCTATTTTGACACCTATCTTTACACCTCGTTTTCAAATACTATTGTAGGTAAAATATTATGAGAAACCTACCGTTAGATTAGATACTTATCTTATATTTGTCATGTATGAAAAAAATCAGAGTGATCCAATGGTTAGTTTTTGAAAAATATCATTTTGAAGAACTATTATTATTTTTATTAATTAAAAACATAACAGTTTTTTATAGTAATATTTCTTAAAATCTAATCGTTGGATCATTATGATTTTTGGCATATATACTATGCATAAGAAAAGTATTGAATCCAACGCTTGCTTCGTCAAAATAATTATCGTAAGTAGTGTTTTGAAAACCAGATGTAAAGATAAGTGTCAAAATAGGGTGTAAAGGAAACGAGACCCATATATATATATATATATATATTACTTTTCAAGTTTACTTACTCCTCTTCCAATTAATCACAATATTGTAATTAATTAATTTGAACTCTTTTCTTTCTTTTCTTTAATATTCTTTCCTCCTAAACTAAGACTCTGCAGATTGTGGAAGAAGAAAATGGAAAACAAAGCCCATTTTCGCAGACTCAGTTTCCTTGAATTCGGAGATTTTGTGAGACAATCCCTTCCTTTGCCCAGTGAAATTCCAAGATCTTCAGACCAAAGCTCTCCTTCACGGGCCTCCGGATTGGTTTTTTTTTTTTTTTCGATTCAAAAGTGATTATCAATCTCCTTCACGAGCCTTAGTGACTACCCATCTATGACATGTGCTGCTTAATCTTCTACAAAAAATAAAAATTAAATAAAACTTTTAAAGAGAGAATTACGGCCACGACAAAGCAATTAATGTAGCTGGTGTTAAAAGTTAAGCCACTGGATCGGAACTAGCATAGTTGATTGTAAGGGAAAAATGATTGAAATTAGGTTAAATTTAGGAGTTGATCGAATTCTCTCCAATCCCTATAGTTTGCCAATTACTATGAAGAATTATGAATATATGTTAAAAGTATCAAAATGAAAAAGGCTATCTCATAACTAGGATTAGGCATATTTCAATTTTCGTTTAATGCTGGGAAATTTGGCATGATAGCAGGTTTGAATTCTAGGTTTCTGGTATAAATGTATAATGCTGATGAGACATTACCATGCACTTAGTTTGAGAGCCATCTTAATTTCTTCAGTTAATTAGGGAGCTTTTCGCCTAAAACCTTGCACTTTAATTATAACCAGTACGTATAGATTTAGAATGATAACAATAAGTCCTGGAGCTGAGGATTACATAAATGAAACCAGAGCAAAACGAGGGCGTTTTACTCGTTAAATTACATAAATGAAAATCAAATACTTCTTGCAAGTAACAAACACCTGGCAATATTATTAGTTAAGGAAAAAAAAAAAAGAGTAGAGAAATCATCACTCAGCGGAAGGTGGCATGTCAGATATAGCAGCCCGCAACAGCTCTCGGCCTGCAGTCATTAACTTCACTCCTTTCAGCAGCAGCATTGAACCTTCGCCAGCTTTCTTTGCAACACTTTGGAGCTGAGGATTTGGAAAGCTAAGCAACTTCAACAGATATGCGGAATCAGCCATTTCAAGGTCATTCTCATACTTTGCTTCCACTTCCGCCAGTTTCTTTAAGCGTTTAACAAGCTTTGGCTGTACTTCACTCTGGAACCTATCAAACACTTCCTTAGTCGTCTTATGCTCAAACATTAATCTGCCACCAATCAAGTCCAGATCAGTCTCATACTGAACTTCACCTTCTTTCCAACTGTAGGAGCTCCTGGAGCTGTGATTATCTATACGAGAAAAATACCAGTATTATATATATATTGAAAAGTGGAGCATATATAGATAAATAGAGGCATGTACAACTAAACTCAGTGGACAATATATGGTTTTATAGTTATGATAATGGATGCCTGCATGCAGGGGTCAGGAATTCGCCTTAGGGTAATTTTTTATTATTATTAGTAATTAGTTTATTATTCACCCTGCAAAAATCACTATAATTAGGGCCCACTAGATTTTTCTAAAATCACTTTTAGAACTTAAAATCACACTTGATTTAAGAGATGCAGTGATAATCATTTTTAGACAACTTAAGATGAGATAGGATGTTGGCAAAATTTTCATACAATAAGTTATTGTATCAAAAGTTAGGAAGCTACAACTTTTGCCACAATTACTTTTAATATATAAATTTTAATACTTAATGACATAATTTGAACATAATTTTAAAGAATTGTGTGAAGAGAGAATTATTCAAAAGTGATTTTAGAAAAAGTTGACATAAACGACCCTTAGTCTTTTTGAGAAATAAAATATTGTTAAGTTGAAAGTGGAGGAATGATTTGGATAAATGAACTAACAAATTTGTACAGGACAATGGAGCAACGATCGGTTTTACAAAATATCATTTGAAACTGACCAAATGAGTTGACTAATGCAACTTTGCGTTAGGTCGACCTGACAATATACAACATCTTTGATATGTATACAGAAATGCTATATATTATCAGGTCAACCTGACGTAAAGTTGCGTCAAGTTACCTCCATATGGCCAGTTTTATAAGAAATTTTCTAAAACCAACCATTGAATTAGATACTCTTCTTCTGTATGTTATGCCTGCAAAAAAAAAAAAAAAAAACAGTAATCCGACGGATGGTTTTTGAAAAAAAACTAAAAAATAGTGATATTTTGAAGAATAAATAAGTTGCATATTTTCATAATTATATTTTTAAAAAACTAACCGTTGGATCACTGTGATTTTTTGCAGGCATGACATACATAAGATGAGTATCTAATCCAACGTTCAGTTTTAAAAAATTTCATTTGAAATTGGCCATATGGAGGTGACCTGACACAACTTTACGTTAGGTTGACCTGATAATAACATCTCTGTCTATGTATATATAATTAGCTAACAAATTTTAATTATCAATTCACTTAAATTGGATTTTAAATAACAAGAATAAAATTAGATGGGCTGCAATAGTAAAAAAATTTAGGAGCAAAATTAAAATTTGACAAGGGGAGAGATTCTAATTATTATAAAATATGTATAAAAAAAATAACATTTTTAAAAAGTTGAGGGTGGGCATTTGCCCCTCTCACCATGTGGCTTGCCCAAGCCTTCATGTAGAGGCTGCTACGGCTTCATTTGCATTAGCCCAACCAGTCATCTAAAATTATTTTTGGAGAAGTATTACTTCACATACTTTGTAGAATTATGTCCAAATCAACTCTTAACATGTCCAAATTTTCATTCTAACTAACTAGATGTTGAAGTGATTGTGATAAGAGTTAGAGGGTCTAACTTTGACAACTATACTATATATACTCCTCAAACCGTTACCGTCAACTCAACTATGCATGTATTGAGATCTCATTTGGATTAATTAGTTTTGTTTAAAAAATTAAAATCACTTTGGAGCTCAAAA
This sequence comes from Hamamelis virginiana, assembly GCA_017140935.1. Taxonomy (NCBI): domain Eukaryota; kingdom Viridiplantae; phylum Streptophyta; class Magnoliopsida; order Saxifragales; family Hamamelidaceae; genus Hamamelis; species Hamamelis virginiana. The sequence goes on from JAESVK010000099.1 coordinate 948,574, forward strand.
TTCTATTTGATTTAAGAAATGAGATTGATAATCACTTCTAGATAATTTAAGGGTTAATAGGATGGTCGGCAAAAACTAATACTTTAACCTTTGTCACCATTATCAATTTATTGTATGAAAATTTTAATAAGCACGTCAAAATTAAGATCGATGGTTTCGATAAAAAAAGTGTCTAAAGAAATATGCGAAAAATTAGTTTTTTTAAAATTGATTTTAGACAACGCTAATTGAAATGGGCAATTTAGATCAAGGGACTCCAAAAACAAATTTAGGTAAAATTATTACAAATAAGAGCCAGGGGAAATATAAATTAAAGAGCTAGCAACATTAATAACAAGGCCGGGGATAATTAATTAGTAAGGTAAATGTAACTCACTAGCTGAAGAACGGTTTGGGAAGGGAGTGCCTGAACTGTATCCTGCAGGTGTTATGGTTAGAGGTGACGAAGGTGAATGATGTAAACATATCTCCTTAGTAGGAGTACACATATCAGGAGAGCTGGCCTTGATTTTGGGTTTCTTTGGGCGTGGCCCATTTTTCGAGTCTGGGGTGGATTCATCACCATAACCAGAAGAAGGAAGCACCGATTCCACGCCCTCATCAGAAGGTGAATTAAGCCCATTGTCGAAATTGACGAAGGGGGCAGGGCGTGGGCGTTTCCTCGACTGGTCGCCGTGACCAACTCTCGGCAGGGACTCCGTCGACATCACTAGTACGTGCTATGTACTTCAGTACTTCCAAGCTAAGATGATCGAGCAAGGCATGCGTCAGGCTCATACCTTATTTATAAACTGAATTATAGAACGGAATTCAAGCAAGCTGAATTTTTTATTACCTGAGTGGCGGGACAGGCGCACATGGACCACCGATGTACGCTCTTCTCCTTTCACACCAGTATTCTATTATTCATTGAAAAATGTTCAACGTTCCAAAGTGTTTCTTTATAATTGTGTGTGGAAATCATTAATTATTATTATTATTAATGTGTATGTGGAAGTCAATTGGATGCCAAGTGACGCGTCGTTTGCTTTGGTTCATTGGGTTCTTACTTCTTGTTAATCCATAATTTAATTGGGCTAATAGATGATTAGTAAAATGCTTTTAATTAAATTAAATAATTCTAATCAATAATAACGATGTGGGTGGGTGGCAATAGAATTACACTTTTAATACGAAATGCCTATAATTATTTTTTAATTTCAAAACAATTAAGATTCATCCAGCCAAGCGTGACTTGGCTCTTAGAGGGTGACAATACATATCCCTCAGTTCCGACCCACCCAAGGCAAGTGGTAATTAATATGGATGAATGTTCCAAGTCACCTAAATAATCATACACCCTTATCCTCCAAGCCGTCAAGCTTTATCTCAAGAGAGTTCTCGTTCCTAATTTAGTTTAAAGGGAAAAAAAAAAAAAAGGAAGAAGAAGAGAGGGGAGCTAGGGGAGGTTAATTAGAGGGAGATATGATTATATTTTTATTTTCAAACAATTTGAAGCAACTTTGTTTGTTTCTCGAACTTTCTACGATCTGAAAATACATTTGGGAGAGAAGACTTGCCTTATGCAAGCTAGCTAGGCCAAGATTATGTACACACTTTTGTTTTTTGTTTTAATTTTTTATTTTATTTTTGGGGCTAATTTTCACTTTGTGAACAGTTAATTCATTATTCTATCTGCTCTTTTTACATTGTCTTTGTTCACGATTTGATTAATTAACACAGTAAAGAGACCACATGGATTATGTCTTATTTCAAGTAGACTTTAACAGTCCGTTTGAATTGAAAGAGTTGGGGAGAAGAGAAGAGAAGAGAAATATTTTAAAATTTTCTTGTTTGGCAAACCAAAATAGGAGAGAAATGAAGGGAAGGGGAGAGAAAGTGGGGAAAAAAGAATTCAAAATTCGATTTGGAGAGAAGAGAAGAGAAGAGAAAGCCAATGAACGTGATTTTACTACTTTGTCATTTTTCTCCATTGTGGGCAAAAGAATTAAAAGGTAATGTTTTATTTTTTTAAAAAAAAAAAATCAAATATTACTAATTTAAAAAAAGCAAATTAAAAAAAAAACAAAAACAAAAACAAAAAAATACTTTTAAAAAGTTCAACCAAACGGTGCCTAAGAATACAAATCTACGTTTGTTGGAGTTGAATAATTTAAGGATTAGAAGACTTTGATAAGAGGGAGAGGGAGAGAACTTTTTCTACTTGCCGACAATAGAGCTCGAGGTTATATGACTCAGCGACTTTCATCTTAGACAAGAGCCAACTAATTAAGGTGGATACATAATCCAAGATAATAAATTAAGAAGACAAATATGTGTTAGTTGTAGTAGTGTAATTTAAGTATGGGTCAAAGTCTTCAATAGAAAAGTAAAAATTAAAAATGTAAAAAAATTAAAGATATATCACATGCATGATATCATAATAACCAACGTCATCATCATATGACTGGTCAACAAGATTATATACTAATGTACTTTTATTTTTTCTTACACTCTCACCAACCGATATTCAACTAAGAGCATCTCTAATGCTCACATTTTAAATGCCACCTTTTAGCCACATCAATTTCATTGTTTAAATGACATGTGTCTACATTTTTATCCTATAAATTCCACACTTTAAAGTAATACATGTATGCTACAATACACACTTTAAAGTAACACTACAAGTGATGACATGTCATAAATAAAATGGTATAATCAATTAATAATGTGTGGTATAATCAATTAATAATGTGTTATTTGAAATAATTTGGAATTGGTGACACAAATAAACAATTAAATTATGAGGTACAATCGATTAATATTGTGACAATTGAAAAAATATGAAATTGGTGACACAATTAATTTGTGTGACAAAATCAATTAATAATAATTGGAGGATTTGAAAAAAAAATATTTTGTACCACAAATAATAATTAATTAAATCTAATTTTTTTTAAAAAAAAATTATATAAAAATGAGATGGAAAAATACCGACAATTGGCTTGTTCCAATAAAAAGTCTCACCTCAGCACTTCAAATGGCTCGTTACAGATAAAACGGTCAGTCACTTTAAACTTCCACACTTTGAAGTGCTCCATTGGAGCACTTATTGCTGAAACTCTGCTAACATCTGACACTAAAGTTCAACTTAATGGGTGGGCTGCAGATGCTCTTTTTTTTTTGCCAAGCTTGAATTTGGCTCTTCGAGAGCAAAAAGGCGGGTCCCTCAGTTACAAGTTACAATCCATCCAAGGCAAGGAGTTGGTGGGTCGGCTCGACATTTGTATATATACGACATGTTAAATTTTGTTGTTAAATGCGGCAATTTTATTTTATTTTAAGTTTTTTTTTGTTGGCATGTATATGCTTTAAAAAAAAAAAAAAAAAAAAAAAAAAGGGTCAACCCATGATATATGGGTTGGTGAATCGGGTTGACCCATGATATATGGGCATGGATCTAAATGAGTCAAGGCATGATACTAGTTGAATGGATCATAAATGAATAATGGTCATTTTATAGCCCAACCAATAACCACCCATTTGCCACCCATCAAGGCAATGAGGCATGCATGTGGTAATATACTAATATTGATGCATGTCTCAACAAGTGGGCGGTGGAAACAAACTTGCAAGCACAAGAAACTTTGACGACTGGGCGAATTGGGATGAATTCCTAATTTCCTGCTATTGGTAGGAGGAATAACTAGTTAAAATGAATTATCTCCCAAACAGACACCACATACATTAGTGTACATTGCAACAATTGAAGTAGAACTTGAAAAAAAGTAAGGCACTATTTGGATTTGTTTTTTATAAGCACTTATTTGCTTTTTTAAAATTTTTCAAAAAAATTACATATTGCAAATTTTTTAAAAAACAAATCCAAACAGTGCCTAAAGAAAAGAGAGAAAAATACATGATTTGAAAAAAAAAACACTTGGTAAAGAGTATCATTTCTAAGCAATTTGAAGTAAAATTCTTACTTTTTCCAATTATTTCATGAAAAAATTATCTGGACCCTCCTATAATTTAGATTCCGTACCATGAGATCCAACACTCTTTAAGATTTACCATAAGATCCTTACAGGATATTTCAAAGTCAGCCCTTTTTTATATTGATATATTTACCCTTATTTGATAAGATTACATTAATCATGGTAAACTTAGATAGTATTTTTGTTAACGGTTTGGATCGAAGGTCAACTTAGATAGTGTTTGACATAACTTTTTAGAATAGGAAGTCATTTTGGGAGAAAGTGGTTCCAAGAATGAATATTTTAAGAAGTTATTTTGAAAATAATAATAATAATAATGTTCAGCATGGAGTGCATATTTTAAATGTTATTTTGTACAAAAAGAAAAAAAATATTGAAGAAATGCTTCTCGCAAAAGTGGATTTCTAAAACTGGCACTGTTTGAATTTGCTTTCTATAAGCATTTATTTACTTTTTCTTTTTTTTAAAAAAAAAAAAAAATTTTACAATATTTAATTTCTTAGCAAAATATTATAATAATTTTTTGATTTTTTGCATTTTTTTTTAAAAGCAAAATAATTAAAAGGTAATGTTTTTTTTTTTTTTTTTTAAAAAAAAAAAAAAAAAAATAAAATAATTTTAAAAAAACAAAATTTAAAAAAAAAAAAAAAATTTACTTTTAAAAAGTTCAATCAAACTGTGCCTAAAAAGACAAATCTACGTTAGTTGGAGTAGAATAATTTAAGGATCAGAAGACTTCGATGAGAGTGAGAGGATTAATTAAGGTGGATGCATAATCCAAGATAATAAATTAAGAAGACAAATCTGTGTTAGTTGGAGTAGAATAATTTAAGTATCGGTTAAAGTCTTCGATAGAAAAGTAAAAATTAAAAATATAAAAAAATTAAAGATTTATCACATGCATAATTGGCCAAGATAATATATTAAAAAGACAAATCTATGTTAGTTGGAGTAGAATAATTTAAGTATCGGTTAAAGTCTTTGATAGAAAAGTAAAAATTAAAAATGTAAAAAAATTAAAGATTTATCACATCCGTAATCCAATATAATAAATTAAGAAGACAAATCTGTGTTAGTTGGAGTAGTATAATTTAAGTATCAGTCAAAGTCTTCAATAGAAAAGTAAAAATTAAAAATGTAAAAAAATTAAAGATATATCACATGCATTAGGAGTGTGCAAAAACCCGTCCAAACCCGACCCCATCCACCCTGACTCCATCCGCAACCCGCGCTTATAATGATTAGGCGGGTTGAGTTGAGTTGGGTGGATTTGATGAATTTTTGGCGTGTTGATTCGGTTGGTGGGTATAGAGGTGACAACCCCCCCACACCCACACCCACACCCACACCCACCAAATAATTATATATAAATAAACAATATATTTATATAAAATAAATTTCATTACTACCTTATATTTTCCCTTAATTAGATATGCTTGCAAGTTAATGTTTTTATTTCTTTAGAGATATTTATTATAATAATTTGAATATGCACTTATTTGATTTGATTTTAATTCTTTCAATTTTGAATGTGAAACGATATGTTAGTCTGTAAGATTTTGTAATAACAACGAACCTTTATTATTAGGTATCTAGTTAGTAACTTCCATTGTTGTAGGGCAATTTATTTTGGCACATTAGTTTATTACTATTGGAAGAATTGTTTGGATTATAATTTAATTACTAAATAACAGAATATTGTATTGTTAGATATGAATTTGAGGTATTTTTGCTTGTTAAAAAGGTTTTAAGAACTTTTGGCGTTTATAAATAATAATAATAATAATAATGCTTCACCCGCTCAATCCGTCCAACCAGCCGGTTGAAACCCGCCAGATACTTAACCAATCCGCCGATTATTGAGGTAAGCGGATTGATTGGCAGGTGGGAGAGTTAGTCACCCACAAAGAATAGGTTGGTTGGCAGTTTTACCCTCTATTCGTCTTTACCCAACTCGCGCACACACATAACATGCATAATCCAAGATAATAAATTAATTAAGAAGACAAATCTATGTTAGTTGGAGTAGCATAATTTAAGGATCGGTCAAAGTCTTCTATAGAAAAGTAAAAATTAAAAATGTAAAAAAATAAAAGATGTATCACATGCAAGAGAACAGTTCTAAGTCCAAGTGTTTTAAAAAATTTCAACCAAAGGAGACAAATATATGTTAGTTGGAGTAGAATAATTAAAAGAATGGAAGACTTCGATAAGAGAGAGAGGGAGAGTACTTTTCCTAGTTGCCGAGAAATGAGCTCGAGGCCGTAGGACTCAGCGGCCTTCATCCAAGACTTGTGCCAATTAATTAAGGTGGATGCGTAATCCAAGATAATAAATTAATTAAGAAGACAAATCTGTGTTAGTTGGAGTATTATAATTTAAGGATAGGTCTTCGATAGAAAAGTAGAAATTAAAAATATAAAAAAATTAAAGATATATCACATGCAAGAGAGCAGATTTAGATTGATCACTGCGTGTATATGTATCTTATAAATGGCCGTTCTTCTAGGATCGTATTGCTGCAGCCTGTAGGTAAAAGTTGAGAATTACAGAAACATCAGGTACGTACGCCACTCCACAGTTAACATAAAATGATTTTTACTGCAATTGTTTCTTGTGCTTTATTTTTTTATTGTTTGGGAAAAGAAGTTAAAATTTGGGGACATAACAACAGGTTGAATTTAGAGTGCCTGGCTGTTGTAAGATTCCTAATTTTTTATTGTAATATTTTCTTGAGTGATCACTATCAAAGAGAAATAGGGGTAGTTTTGGAAATTTATCAATAGATAGTCTTAAAAATTAGCAGTATTTTCTTTTTGGGAAATTCTGTCACCACATAAATTACTAGGGGTGGCAAATGGGTGGATTTGGGTGGGGTCTAAATGGGTTGGGCCACAAAATGTACATGATCCATTTAACTAGTACCATGTCTTGACCTATACCCATATAATGGGTCGATCCGGCCAGGCCCATGAACCCATATATATATCATGGGTAGGCCCGTGAACCCATATATATATATATATATATATATATATATCATGGGTCGACCCGTTTTATTATTATTATTATTATTATTATTATTTTTTAAATCTTTCTTCTTTTTCTTCTCTCTCTTGTCTCTTACAACCACAAACCAACACCAATTTTAAATATCCAATGGTATATTCAAATGTTCAATTTAAACATAAGGACTTTATATAGCCAATTTTCGATGACAGTTTGTAAAACTGACCGTTGGATTATATGTCCCTCTTTTGTATGTCATGCCTGCAAAAAATTATAGTGATCCGACGGTTGGTTTTTGAAAAAAAAAAAACTGACATTAAAAAAATGGTGATATTTTGAAGAACAAATAAGTTGCATATTTTCACAATGACATTTTTCAAAAACCAACCGTCGGATCATTGTGATTTTTTGTAGGCATGATATACAGAAGATGGACATCTAATCCAACTGTCAATTTTACGAACTGTCATATAAAAAGACTAAAATTGTCCATATAAAGACGGCATTTCGCAACTTCCTCAACATAGCATTCCTATATATATATATATATATATATATATATATATATATAAAGAAAACGTGTTGAATATATAATTGGGGGCATAGTTCAATGAATTGATTGAGTCCTCCGCTCAACAGTCAACACGTTTTCTTTATATATATATATATATATACGGCACCACATATAAATATACTACTGCTATACAGCATATACCCCCCCCCCCCCCGCACATATATATACACACTCAACTGTCACTTTTTAACCCAAACTCTAACGTAATGACATGTTAAATTTTTTTATTAAATGCAACAATTTTATTTTATTTTAAGATTTTTTGTTAATGTGTAAGCGTTAATACATATATATGAGACATTTATTAAAATGTACCAACCCATACCCATTACTACTAAATGAGTTTGGGCGGATTAATGGGTTTAGACTAATTAAACCACTCCTTTAAATTACTAGTAGCACCCACAAAAAATATAATTTTTTTTTTTATTTCTATTGTATCCATTTGTAAAATTTCTATTAAGGATGATATTAGATAAATAAACAAAATAAAAAAAATCAAATATCTTCTTCCCATGTTCATATCTCGATCTTCCATAAACTCTATTCTAGCTCACAAATCCTTATACTCTCATAATCTTTTCCTAAAAACTTCTAACCAAATAAGGTGTTTGTTGATCACTAGTAAATGAATAATAACTATTCGATGAATGAACCTAATTCGAAGATAGTTATGTAAATATATTTTTTTGATGAAAATACCCTTATGTAGACAAAAAAATAACTATTTTACTAAGTAAATGGTCAAAAAGTAAAAAAAAAAATTATTAACAATCCCTAATATTGCACTGAATCCCCAATTTATTATATAATCCCCAATCCCCAAAAATGGACAAAATCTTCAATTTAACAAAGGATCCATAATCACTGAATTAACATAGAATTTCCAATTTTACTATGAATTAACATAGAATTTCCAATTTTACTACGAATCATCAGTCCCCAATTCAAACTTATCATTACACATCCCTTAGTGGGGGACATGGAATGACAAGTTTTAAATATTAATTTGACGTGTTGGGGATTGGAAATTATGTGTAAACTTGAAATTTTGTGTAAAATTGAGAATTGGAGATTTTGTGTAAAATTGGGAATTGGGGATTATGTGCAAAATTAAAAGTCAAAGTCAAAATTTATCCTTTTGAAGGGTATTTTGGTCCAAAAAAACTGTGATAGGTTCACTTTCGTAATTATCTTTGGATTAGTTTTGTTGACGTAATATTCCAAAAATTTAAGATTATTGATGTAAAATGTCCTAAAATTAACCTTAACTTGTGGCGGCATGTGAATGGAGTCTAGTAGAAGTTCCTCCTCATCACCGGTGAGGAGAGACAAGTATTGTACTTTTTCAAAATTGAGAGCATTTTCTTTTAATTTGTAAATGTATACTATTTTCCCTTTAAAAAGAATGCAAATGAAGCATAGATTTAATATTCCAAGTCGCTTTTTATTTTTTATTTTTTAATTTTTGTTATTCTTTCTTTTGCAATGTTATCAATTGTTACAGCTTTTCTAACGTTCTTTGCAGATTGTGGAAGAAAATGGCATCCAAAACCCAGGAACAAGAAGTTCAAAAAGTTGAAATCCCAAACTGGATGAAACCTATAAAGAGGAAGCTCAAAACACTGAAAAAAAGGCAATCGATTTTGAGTATATTTAACGTCCCAAATACACTTCGCAAAGCCGATGAAGATGTTTATAGCCCTGGCATTGTCTCGCTTGGGCCATTTCATTCAACTACTACTACTACCAGTTCACTTCAGCAAACATCAGCAGATAAAGTGGTGGCTGAGGACGGCTTATCCAAAAAAAAAGTGGTGGCTGAGGACGACGACAAATGGCGGCACATGCTATCCCTTCTTCAGCAAACACTGGTTAAAAAAAATGATCACTTGCAGGCTATGGAGGAACACAAATGGTGGTACACAGTATACCTTATTAATCGAACACCGAATGCAGAAAAACCGAATCCAAAGGAAATCTTGATGAAATGTGGCACAGCCATTTTAAATCTAGACGAAAATGTTCGTGGAAGCTATGCAGCAAACATCAAACACAATAACCATGAGCTTGCAGAAATAATGCTAATTGATGGCTGCTTCATACTTGAACTTTTGATGAGGTCCTGGTGGCCCTGCAAAGAAAAAGAAGATGGTAAATATTCCATAATACCTGGATGGTCCCCACTCTCCAGCAGGATTTGGCACTACTCGAGAACCAGATTCCATTCTGTATTCTCGAGGATTTGTATGAAATTGTCAAGGATCTACATACCCCAGAACATGGCCATCCAATGCCATCCATTGCTGAACTTGCTCTCCATTTCTTTCATCCAGAATTGAAATCGAACCCAAAATTCAGAGAGAAATGCAGCAAAGCTGAAGAGGATTGCAAGCATCTACTTGATCTCTTGCACAATTTTTACCTCCCCGCACCTCCTCCTGAGGCTTACCCAGAAGGCAACAAAGATTTGGAATCGAACCAAGAAGCAAACAGAGAGAAAGGCCAGGAATCCTGGGGATTCAAAAAAGGTGTCACTTCACTTTCAGAGGCTGGAACTGTGTTTGAAAAGGCTACAGCGGACCATTTATTGGGCATAGAGTACAATGAGGGAACTATTAAAATACCACCATTGTGCATTAATGAAAAAACGGAATCACTTCTTAGGAATCTCATTGCGTTCGAGCAATGCAGCCGTGGAAATAAATATCACGTTTCATCATATGTCATCCTCCTCAAAAGTCTCATCCGTTCCTCACAAGACGTTGAACTACTAAGGCAGAAAGGGATCATAACACACAGCTTGGTTGGGGATGAAAAAGTTTTGATTTTCTTCAACAATATCTCAAGAAAGATAAAGGCAAAGAACTTCTGTTTTGGCAATTTGTGCGAGAAGGTGAAAGCAGATGAAAAGTCGTGGTGGCATTGGAACAGAATTAAAGCATTTTGTGAGGTCCGGAGCCTTACATATTGGAAGGTCTTAAAACGCGATTATTTCTCTACTCCATGGAGCTTCATATCATTCATCGCTGCCCTTGTGCTTCTCGTCCTCACTATCGTACAGACTTACTATTCTGTCCGTTCTTATTTGCATCCCCACTAATCTTTTTTCCCCAATTCGGTGAATCTTCTTCCCCTGCTCTTCTTCTTCTCTCTTTACAATTATCCAACACCTTCCCTTTCCTTTCTTTGGCCTCTCTGTTTACTTTACCAACTTTCTCTCTCTAGATTCCTCATTCCTCATTCCTCTTCTTCTTCTTCTTCTCTCCTCTTTCCGGAGTGTAATTCTTCCACCAACCATCTTATTCCCCCTCCCCCCTTCTCTCTCTCTCTTGTGGGTTATTCCCCTTAAGGTGTGTTTGGTTCGTGGAAATGGAAATGTGGTTCCATTCCTATTCCCATTACTAGTTTGTTCAAACCGCTGGTATGAGAATGACACCGGCCGGGCATTCCATTTCTGGCCCAGAAATAAAATGCCCGACCATTTCCAGCAAACCATTCTCGCTAAGTGATCGTAATAAGCAATTGGTGAAAGCGAGACATATGTGATCGCATAGTGTGTAATAAGAAAGATGGAGTTTGTGTGAGACGTATTTCTTGTGTAATAATAAAGCATAATAAATTGCGGTGTAAATCAGTCTAGTCCTAGTGCGATATGTCTGAGTACCGTCTTCAAGTATATTAGCGTTTGTAAGTTTTGCGCAATGTGTTGCATATTGATCTATTAAAGTTCTATTTTTCAGGTCACCGCTGTAATTCAACCCTATAAATCCCAAACATATTATTGTTGAGTCAAATTTCGGTGATACATAGTTTTTATTCATAATTTGGTACATGATTTGCAAAATTCTGGAATATATATTTTGAAAAAACCAGCCGTTGGTTAAATGTGCGTCGATTGAACCTTTTAACGATTAAGAAGATCTTATGAAAATTGAACATTTTTGTATAGAAGTTGTAAAATAGTTACGGGAAATTCTTTCAATGGACAACCCATGTTTTGGCAATATTCTCAATGAGCATATGAATATTTTTTGGATTAAAATGCCCTTCTATTTCAAATTTTGTACATAATCCTTAATCCTCGCGTTAACAAATAATTCCTAACCCCGAGTTTTATAGAATTCCTAAATTTACAAATAATCTCTAATCCCCATAATAACTCATTAATGCTTTTTTGAGTCAACTTGATTAACTTTAATATCACATCATTATTATTTTAATAAAAATAATGATTGATATATTATTTGATGTGATGAATGTGACGGGTATTTAATGCCTTGTCTTTTGGTGGGGATTGGGGGACTCTTTGTTAGTTCGTGGATTTTGTACTCTCTCCGTCCCAATTTATATGTATACATTGATCAAACACAATGTTTAAGAAATATAATGATTGCTTTGACTTTTTTATATTTTTAAATTTGTATTCCAATTTTACTCTTCTAAAAGAAAGGGTTATTCTCCAAAATTTTTGATAAAAAGATATAATAGGAAAATTATTATAATTTTTAATTTGAAAAATCAAAGTGATCACATATTTTAGGACATCCCAAAATGAAAAGGTGATTACATAAATTAAGACGGAGGGAGTATTAAATTGGGGACTGGAGATTCTGTGTTCCAATGGAGATTACGTATTAGTGTTGGAATGAAAGATTGGGGATTATAAGTAAAATTGTTTGGTCAAATGTTGAAAATTTGATCGTCAGAATGGCATAATTGTAATTATTTATGTCTATTAAGGGCATTTTCGTCCAACCAAGTCCGGTGAAGGAATTATAAATACCTAATTAATAGGGAGGTCCGTTGTTGGAATATTGCCAAAACTTGGGTCCATTGAAATTTCTCGAAAATAGTAATTTTGAAAAATAGACCGTTGATCAGATGTTTCGCTTATATAAATCATGAATGCTAAAAATCACATTGGTCCAATGACCACTTTTTTAAAAATGCAAAACTTTTGAAATAAATTATGAAAATTTGTAATTAGCTATCACAGTTTCTCATAATTGTCTAAAATCAATTTTTGGAGTTAAATGTTTCATTTGATCCAAAGATATGGATGATAATCACTTCCAAATAACTTGAGGAGTATAAGATGGTTGATGAAAGTTAGGCCCCCTAATATCACAATCACTTCTAGTAAAATAATTTCCATACGTTAAGAGTTGGTTTGGACATATACAACTATAAAAGGATACATCTAGATATAGCTCTCCAATCCAAAAGCGATTTCTAAAAGTGATTTTGGACAAAACTAATACAAACTTCACTACATTAATGTACTCGATCTCCTGCATGATTTTTTATTTTTTACTTTTGATTTTCTTTCTTTCTTCTTTTTTTAACAGTTGATTATTTTACTCTGTTTACATTGACTTTGTCAATAATTTAATTAATTTACGCAGCATAAGGTCTAATTAAATAGACAAAAAGCCATTTTAAACGTCACCACGTAAACAGTCTCGATTACTTACAGCAAGACAAACCGATTCACTCGGTCCTCCATTTGGATTAAGTCCAAGTTTACATATACCACATGAATTATTACCCAAAACATATATAATTGGAAAAGATAAATAAATTACCACATGAATGACGGGAATGACTGCTTGATCGAGCATCTCCTCTTCTGCAAAGGCAAAAGAGAATGTTATTGAGAGAATCAACCATCAAGTTCTCTGCAATTTTTATGAGTCATTCTGGTTAGTTTCATCCAGCCAAGCGTGGAATGCAGTCTTTGAAGGGTAACAAATGACAAGACAGGTACATATATACCTACAATTTGATCCAATAAATGTGCCCAATGTCGGAAAATGTTATACGTCTTGAAAGTGTATTCAAATAATATGACGGATATTTGACTTTTTTCTTTTTTAGCAAATTCTTTCTTGATATATAATTAATGAAAGTTAGGGTTATGATTGATTTGAGATGCTTTTGTAGGACAATTTTTTGAAATACATAGCAATTTATTTGACAAGAAATCGTGGAAAAAGAAATGAAAATTTGGAATTCTACCATTATTGTATTCCAACAATTTCTTGACAATCAAATGAAATATATTATATATATAAACAATATTACTTCTCAAGTTTACTTACTCCTCTTTCAATCATCTTATTGTAATTAATTAATTTGAATTCTTTTTTTCTTTTCTTTAATATTCTTTTTTCCTAAACTAAATTCTTCAGATTGTGGAAGAAGAAAATGGAAAACAAAGCCCATTTTCGTAGACTCAGTTTCCTTGAATTCAGAGATGTTGTGAGACAATCCCTTCCTTTACCCAGTGAAATTCCGAAAAAATCAGTCCAATCCCATCCTTCACCGGCCTCCGGTGAAGCTCAAAGTTCAGACGAACATCGCCGGGCTTCACACCGTCATGAAATTCCAAGCTCAAACTGGACAGAGCGAATTAGAGTAACTCTCGGCATTCTAAAGGAGAAATCAACTGATGTCTGTATTTATGAGGTTCCAAATGAACTTCGAAACGTAAATAAAGAAGCTTATAGTCCACGGATCATCTCCATCGGACCTCTTCATGAAGGTGAACATGACCTGCTATCCATGGAAGAGTACAAATGGAGATACATGATGTACCTTTTTCAAAGAACATCAGAGCCATCAACATTCTTAGATAAATGTGGCAATGCCATTTTTAAATTGGAACAAAAACTTCGTAGATGTTATATCAAAGGCTTAGAGTTCAACAACTATGAGCTTATTGAATTGATGTTAGTTGATGGCTGCTTTATCCTCGAACTTTTTCTCAGATTCTTGGACTCGAATTTCAAGAAAGATAACGATTTGATATTCCGAAATGCTTGGATGGTCCCTACTCTAAGGCACGATCTCGCTCTACTTGAGAACCAAATCCCTTTCATTGTTCTCAAGTACTTGTTCAAGATTTTCTTGCCTCATTTTCCAAGAGATATTCGATGGTGTGAGAACATGGATATCCTTGCTCTCTCTTTTTTTCGACCAAATCTGAAACATGAAGGCAGCTGCCAAGATGTGAAGCATTTACTTGATCTCATGCACAAATTTTACGTACCGACGTACCAACATAGAGGCACAAAAGGCAAGAGAACTCGAGGGTTTAGAAAATGTGCTACAAAACTTTTAGATGAAGGAATTGAGTTTGAAAAGGGTGAGGAAGACCATTTATTGGACATAAAGTTTAGTAATGGAGTTCTAACAATCCCACCACTACACATGAATGAAATGGCTGATTCACTTGTTAGAAACCTCATTGCTTATGAGCAATGCAGCCTTGGCAGTACACTTCACATTACATCTTATGCCTACCTCATAAGAAGTCTCATCCATTCAGCGCGAGACGTCGAATTTCTTCTGCATAAAGGGATCATTATAAACGATTTGGGTGGGGTTGAAGATGTGTTGGCTGCCTTCAATAGTATCCATAAGGAGGTTATTTTAATGGATTTCTATTTTAGTAAGCTTTGCGACGATGTAAATAAATATCAAGAGTCTTGGTGGTATTTGCACAGTCAAAAAGCATACGGGAGAGTCTGGTGGGAAAAACAAAGAATGGCTTTGATACGTAATTATTTCTCTAATGCATGGCGCACTATATCAGTCATTGCTGCGATTCTGCTTCTCTTTCTCACTGCCTTACATACCACTTTTGTAACTTTAAGCTATTATAAAGGTGTAGACTGATAGGTAATTATCCCTCTTCATACCATCAATTTATAAACCCGGCCAGTTCGTGTATGTATACTTTTTAAACTTAAATGTTAAATAGTACATGTACGTGCATCTGTAGTATACCATGTGACAAAAAGAAAAAAAAAGAGTACATGTGCAAAATTCTTCCCCATCAACAATATGTGCAAAATGCTTGCAAAAAATCACAGTGATCTCAAGGTTGGTTTTTGAAATATGTCATTGTAAAAATATGCAACTTATTTGTTCTTCAAATTATCACCATTTTTTTAACGGCAGTTATTTTAAAAACCAACTCTCGGATATATCACTATGATTTTTTTCAGGCATGACATACAGAGAAGGGGCATCATACCCAACGGTCCGTTTTACAAACTTTCATCTAAAATTGGCCATATGGAGCCGACCTTAAGCAAAGTTGAGTAAGGTCGGCCTTATAGTATCATACCTTATATATATATATATATATATATATATATATATATATATATATATATATGTTAACAGGATTTTACTCTGAAATTTAACCAAGTGGGTGTTTGCTATCGAAATCATAGCTGGCCCATTTAATCTTGTCCAGTTTAATCCCTGCTTTGTGCTCGATCCAATTGAATCCCTTAAACCTGAAAACTCTTTCACAAAATCCAGTACCATGGTCGGCTTTGAAGATACTTTCCATGGCAAAGAATTTCTCTTCTTCCAAACGACATGAAGAAGAAATGACCCTTACAATCATGTTTAAAGAATCCCCAAACTCGATCATCAATTTAGTCCACTTAATCGTCTCAAACTCGGGTAATTTATTTTTAACGATGCAATCCCTATCTGCTCTCGCTATATTAGAGAAAGGAATTAAACCATTCAAATATTCAGTATGACCTTTTTTTTAATACCTGTGGCTTTTTCATGCCTAGCTTATTGTGGGCAGTCAAGCATATTTGAAGGGTTATATACCCATAAGTCCGTCCTTAATGTAAGAATTTCGTACCATTAGGTTTGATCGATGGTCTTTTTAAGATAACAAATTGGAGGGTTATATACCTATAATTCCCTAAACTCAGGCAATTTGCAATCTGATTGTGGGCAGGAAGGGAAAAGGCAAGTTGATATAGTACTGGATATAGAAATTAAGGTCATGCATCGCTAAAAAACACATGATCTTAAAAGAGCTTTGTCTCTCAAGATCGAAGAGGCGATGGAGCCTCAAATACAATCAACACACACCTAGCAAACAAATGTGGGACAAAGACCACACAAAAACACTTTATTTTTTTATTTTCTATCAAACAAAAGAAAACACACACATAATAAACTCACACTGCTTAGTATAGATGAGCAAAGCCCTAACACATAAGCTAATTCAGGTATGTAAACTCTTGAACTTCTTGATAGGTGATATTTTTGGTTTTGGCAGCCAGATTTCTAGTATGCAAAGTCTTTAAAATAAAAAAGTCATATTCACAAAAAATCTCAAATATCCTATGGTTAGTTTCTGAAAATATCAATTGAAAAAAATAATAATATTTTAAACAACAAAAAAGTCACATATTTTTTCAATTGATTTTTTCAGAAACAACCATTTGATCACTATGATTTTTTGTGAATATATAATTCGTAAGCAATTTATTTAATCGAATGGTCAGTTTTTTAAAATATATTGTATAATTAATTATATATTCTATAATTTATCTAATTGAATGGTCAAATATTTCCAATTGATTTTTTTTTTTTTATAAACCAACGATTTGATCATTGTAATTTTTTATGAACCTAGAATTTTTAAGTAATTTATCTATTCGAACGGTCAGTTTTTATATAAATAATAAAAAATAAAATGACAATTCTCTTTGGCTAGTTTAGAAAGTTCTAATATATTATTATATAACATACAAGAGAAAATAAAAAACAATTTAATAATAATAAAAAAAAAAAAAAAAAACAACAACAACTGTCAACTAAATCAGATGTGAAATAATTTTTAAAAGAGGTCAGATGTAAAATAACTTTTTTCTAAAAGTTCACTTTTAAAAAAAAACTACTTTTAAAAAAAAAAAACTCCAGAGACTGTGAAGATGATGATATAGGCCCACCGAATTTTGGGTCCATCTGATGTGGCGAGACCAGAACGCGCGGGGTCTACGCACGCCAACGCAGGTAAACGGCCTGTCTCTCTCTCTCTCTCTCTCTCTCTCTCTCCTCATCCTTTACTACACAACACATAAGCTCAATCATGGCGTCACTGATACTCGGAGCTCCTCAAATCCCCTCTCATTCAATCAATCTCTCTTCTCGCATTTCGTTTTCTTAATCTCAAACCCTAGGCGTGTCTCTCTCTCTACTTTTCTAGTTTCAGTCTCAATCCCTCCATCTATTACTGCTCCTTCAATCCCCTTGGGTAACCACATATATAGCTCTCCTTGTCCTGCCCACTTACATATATGTATATGAAATTATGAATATATCTGTATATGTTTGTTTTATTTAATTTTTCTTGTCTTCTGATTTTTAGTGTACTGTGGCAGAGGCGAGAACAATACCTGTTAAGTTTCCAATCCAATTTAAAAGTCTAAGCTTGGAGGTGGAGGGGAGCAGCAAGCTGATACTATGTTAAGTTCCCAACAAAAAGCCTAAATTTGTAGGTGGAGGGCTCAATACAGGTATATGAAATGATATCAAAGTCTTCTATTTAGGCAGTGTGGGATAGAGTGGATTCCATTCTCTACTGACTGGAAGAAGAAAGCGCTTCAATAATTCCTTTGGATATGTAAGTTTTTGTTTATTTTTTCTTTTCTTTCAAAGATAAAAAAATTTATTATTTATGGTTGTGTTGATGAGCCAATGGTTATGGATTTTGCTGTAATGAATTAGGCGAGGCCTCGGAACAAGAAGAAAGGGAGAGGTCCTCCTAGGGCACCGGTTCCTCCTTCTCCCCCTAAGAAAGATCGGTTCGATAACGATGATATATTCAAGATTGAAATCGATAAGCTCTGTTTTCTGGTTAATGGAGGAAGCTCATTAGTAGCTGTTGATGTAATTTTCTGAATCTTGAAATGCTTTTTCTTGTCATTGTTACCATGCTTGTATGAATGTTTAATTGCGTATCCCATGTTTCTTTTGTGGATGTTTAATTGGTCATGATAACTCTCTGAATTCTCTGTCATTTAGAGTTTATTTGTATAATGAATTCCGTGTCTTTACTGTTCTGTTTGGATCTTAGAAAAAGTGAAAAAAATAATAATAATAATAAATAAATTAAACTAAAATGATCAAAATTGCTTAGGAAATGGAACTATTTACAAGTAATTTCAACTATTTTCCTTTCCTTTCCCTCGAACTTTCCTAGAGATCCAAACAAAGCCTACAACTTTCAGTTTTAGGAAATAACAACTGGTGAATCCAATTAATATCTATTACAATGTCCTTCCTGAATAAGGACGTACGACGACGACAAGTAAAATGAAAATAAAAATAAAAATCATGGTTGGGAAGAGAATTTCATAGCCCTCAAATCAGGAGCACATTCAAGCTACAGACTAAACTGATTTGGATCTTAGCACTCCCATTTCTCAGTCTGTGACTTTGTCATAGGAAAATCCATTTAGCTGAAAAAGCTTTAGCTTTATTCATATAAGGGAATTTTTAGAACTGTTTATATCTTTGCAAATAACACAGTGATTGGAGATCAATCAACCTATGACACTTCCCTCTTGAATCCTCAGGAGTTTACTGTACTTGTTCCATAGATGAACGCCATAAGTCTCTCTGCTTAGCTGTGAAGCAGACTGTCTTCCACCCATCTTGAATTGACCCTACTTTTCGGCTTCTCAAAGAACTGGCTTATTTGATTCCAATCCACCGGATAAAAGGCCTCAGGCAGCAAGACGGTAAAGTTGAAATCAGGTGTTGATCTTTCTACTCTCTCAACCACCCTAGAAACCAGGTACGGTCCATTATGCCCCCATATGTTTCCATGAAAAGTTAATGCAATTTCCTCTATGAACTTGAATACAAGTGGGTGTTTTGTCAAAATTTCTTCTGTACGTTTAGGTTTTAAAAATGACTCATTACTAGACCAAATCTTATTTTCAGACAACTATTTTGATTCTTTTTTCCTTTTTCTTTTTTTTTTTTTCAAAAAGAAAAAGTTAGGTAAAGCCCAGAAAAGAAGCACTCCCAATTTTTTCTCCTCTGTATTCAATGAACACCCCAGCAAAGAATAAATAACAAATAAAATGTTCAAAGCTTCCTCCAAACCTCAGGAATTGACTGAGTCTCTGTAGAACCCAACCAGCAACCTCCCTACCCTAGCCAGAGAAGAGAGCACAACACGCTCCACAATGATAAAAGCTTTCGTGGGTCTTCTGTCTGTTGTGCTTTTTAGAGTTTGTAAATGGCAATTCTTAGTCACTTGAAGGATCATATTGGCTATAATAGCTAACAGCAGAGGATTCATTTGAGACCAGAGATACATCAGTTACAAGGGTCCTTAGCATAAAGACTTCTACAATCGTTTCTATTGTTTGTCTTCTTTTTTTTTTTTTTTTTTGTTTGACAAGAAACCATGGGAAAAGAAATGAAAACTTCGAATTTTGCAGCAGGTTGGAGTTGGAGTATTGACTGTTATAAGATTTCGAGTTCCTAATACAACGTCTTAGCAATTAAACAAAGCATAAATGTAAGATTTGAAGGCCATTGTTACTGTTGTTGTTGTCGTCATTATTGTTGTTTTCTTTAATATTTCACATTTTTTTCCCTTTCTTCTATAGTGTAATTCTTACAGCTTATCAAATCTCTATTTTTTTTTTTGTCCCCCCTCAAAACCTTCATAAGCAGATTGTGGAAGAAAATGGAAACCCACACCAGTTTTCTTGCATTCCAAGAAAAATTGAGACAAAACGAATTTTTCTCTAGTGAAGGTCTTAGTCCAGACCCGTCGCTCGGTATATATAGGGAAAGGTTATCGAACATGTGTATTTACAAGGTCCCAAATCAACTTCGAAGTGTCAACGAAGACGCTTATTGCCCTCGTATTGTCTCAATTGGACCTTTTCATCGAGGCAAACCTAACCTGCTAGCTCTGGGACAGCTCAAATGGCGATACATGCAATGCCTTTTTGATCGAACACCAGATCCAGTTACAAGCATGGATGAGTGTAGCAAGGCTATTTTAAGTTTGGAAGCAAGAGCTCGTGGAAGCTATGCAGAAAACATCAAAATTGACATCTTTGAGCTTGCTGAAATAATGCTAGTTGATGGTTGCTGGTTGCTTTATACTCGAAGTTTTCCTCAGGTTCTTGAGCCAAAATTCTGCTGATATTCCAATACTTGATAATTTTTGGATTGTTCAGAATCTCCGCTGCGATATGCTGCTGCTTGAGAACCAAATTCCCTTTTTCATTCTCCAGCATTTGTTTGACATTGTTGTGCCACATATCCGTGATGCAGAGCTTATTGATGAACGTCTTCTCCGCTCCCTCATTAACGTTGCACTCCTTTTCTTTCATCCAGATTTAGAGGTGTACGAATTAGAAAAAATGGTATCACAACTCAGACTGGGCTCCACACATTTACCTGACCTCTGGCTCAACTTTTACTGCCCCAAAATTCAATATTTTAGGATTAAACTCACAAGGCAAGGAAACTCGGGGATTCAACAATTGTGCCACAGAACTTTTAGAGGCTGGAATTGATTTCGAAAAGGGCACAGAGGGCCATTTATTAGACATAAGCTTTAGCGACGGAGTTATTAGAATCCCATCATTGTGCATTTCTGAAACAACAGATTCACTTCTTCGGAACCTCATTGCTTACGAACAATGCAGCCTTGAGGCTACTTCACAATTCGTTACATCGTATGTCATACTCCTCAAAAGTCTCATTCATTCCTCGACAGATATCGAATTTCTTCAGCAGAAAGGGATCTTAACAAGCAATTTGGATGGGGTTGAAGATGTACTGACTCACTTCAACAGTATCTTGAGGGGGGTGATTGTAAAGCACTTCTGTTTTAGAAACTTGTGTGCGGAGGTGAATGCATATCAAAAGGTCAAGTGGCATTGGCGCAGGGATAGAGCAAGTTTGAAGGTCCGGTGGCATCGATATATGACCGTATTGAAACGTGATTATTTCTCTAGTCCATGGAGCATCCCATCATTCATTGCTGGCCTTGTGCTTCTCCTTTTCACTGGATTACAGACCTGGTATTCTATTCTTTCTTATTATCATCACTAATCCTTGCTGTATTTCATCGATTTTTTTTCCCATTTCAGTGAATTTAAAATACATGTATTGTTAAGCCACTTGGGCTAGTCCAGTTGGTGAGAGTGTAAGGGTAAAAGGGTTAGGATTAGGCTATGCCTAGGGGTTGAATCCCCACATGTATTGGCTCAATTCAATCTTTTAGCACCTGCACATCTAAAGGAGCTTCAAATTAGTGATGATAACGGCCTAAGGCTGCTGTTTTATTTTGTTTTGTTTTGTTTTTAAAGAGAACAGAAGGGCATCAATATTGATTATGGAAACAAGCTAGCTTAACTAACAAAATGAAAGAAGGGATCAAAATGTACAACCAATGCAATCTGGATATAGGACGAGGGAAAGAAGGCAAACAATCAGAAAGTTTACACAGAACAGTTGCAATGGAATTCATGAAAGCTCTTCTAGCTACCGTGGCCAAACCATGAACTTTGTGGACAACTTGTCTAGGTGTTTTAAAGACTTACATACCTGAAATCTTGCTGCCGAAAACAAAAATATCACCCATCAAGAAGTTAAAGACTTTACATACTGGAATTAACCGATGCATTTCAGCTTTGGCCTTCTATACTCATCACTGATGTGTTTCGTTTCATTAGATAGTAAAAAAAGAAGTGTTTGTGTGGTCTTTGTCTCACATTGGTTAGCTAGTGTATGCGTTGGTTTTACGTATTTAACGCTCGATTCATTGCCTCTTGAAAGGCTAGGCCCTTTTGAGGTGAGTTTTAGGGCTTAAGCCTTCCATATCTAACATTGGAAATCTATCATGATGAGATTGCAAATTACCTGAGTTTATAGTTTTATACCATAATTAGGGATTTATGGGTATATACCCTTCAAATCATGCTCAACAGCCCACAATAAGGAAACAACAACAACTGCAGCAAAAACAGGTAAAAAGAAAATAAAAATAAAAAAAATTGTTGGGAAGAGAATTTCATAGCCCTCAAATCAGAAGCTTATTCAAGCCACAGACCAATTAAACCGAATTGGATCTTACCACTCCCAGTATTCTCAGTCTGTGAATTTACAACAGGTGAATCCATTTAGATGACAATTCTTCAGCTTAATTCATATCTTCGCAAATAACACAGTAATTGGAGATCAATCTAATCCTCATTAGTTTTCTCAAATGATGATGTGGAAGATCCAGTCCTTTTCTTTTTAACACACTCTCTCTCTTTGATAAGAAATGAAGGGTATTGATTTATTTGGACACTTCTTTGAGAAAAAAATTTGGGATGTATTTCATTACTCTGAAAATACAGGTGGGGGTTTAGTCAAAATGTCTTCTGTACGTATGTTTAGGTTTGGAAAATGCCCCATAACATTCTAAGTCGTTGCATGTTTAGGAATCTTCCTAAACAAACAAACTCAGAACGCCAAACTAGACAGTAGACCGCTAGACCAAAACAAACTCTAACCCACAATGCTAAAAGTCTACAAGCAAAGAGTATGTAATCCTCCAAACCTCAGGAATTGACGGGAAAAACCCAACCAGCAACCTTACTATATAAAATATCTTAGACAGAGAAGTAAGCACAACACGTACACTCCAGAAGGAGAAAATCTATAGTGGGTTTTCTGTCAATTGTGGTTTTTAGAGTTTGTAAATGGCAATTCTTAGAGTCATTTGAAGGATCATATTGGCTTTGGTAACAGCAGAAAATTCATTTGAGACCAGAGATACATCAGGTAAATGGCAGTTGTTTCTATTCTCTCTCTCTCTTTGTTTCTTTTTTCTTTTTTTTTTTGTTTAACAAGAAATCATGGAAAAAGAAATGAAAACTTGGAATTTTACAGCAAGTTGGAGTTGAAGTTGGAGTTGGAGTTGGAGTTGGAGCAGTAGCTGTTTATCAGATTCTGAGTTCCTAATATTTACCTACACCGTCTTAGCAATCAAACAAAGCATAAATGTAAGACTTCAAGGCGGTTGTTGTTGTTTTCTTTTAATTTCACCTTCTTTTTTTCCTTTGTTCTATAGTCTAATTTTTACAGCTTATCAAATCTCTAATTTTTTTTCCCTCAAAATCTTAATATGCAGATTGCTGAAGAAAATGGAAACCGACACCAGTTTTCTTAAATTCCAAGAAAAGTTGAGACAGAACAATTTTTTCTCCAGTGAAGATCCAAGTCCAGAGTACACATCGCTTGGTTTACATAGGGAAAGGTTATCGATCATGTGCATTTACAAGGTCCCAAACCAAATTCGAAGTGTCAGTGAAGATGCTTATTGCCCTCGTATTGTCTCGATTGGACCTTTTCATCGAGGCAAACCTAACCTGCTAGCTTTGGGACAGCTAAAATGGCGATACATGAAATGCCTTTTTGATCGAACACCAGATCCAGTAAAAAGCATGGATGAGTGTAGCAAGGCTATTTTAAGTTTGGAAGCAAGAGCTCGTGGAAGCTATGCAGAAAACATCAAAATTGACATCCTTGAGCTTGCTGAAATAATGCTAGTTGATGGTTGCTTCATTCTCGAAGTTTTCCTCAGGTTCTTGAGCCAAAATTTCGCTCATATTCCAATACTTGATAATTTTTGGATTGTGCAGAATCTCCGCCGTGATCTGCTGCTGCTTGAGAACCAAATTCCCTTCTTCATTCTCCAGCATTTGTTTGACATTACCATGCCACATATCAGTGATAAAAAGCCTTTTGATGAACATCTTCCCCGCTCCCTCATTCATGTTGCACTCCTTTTCTTTCATCCAGATTTCGGGGTGGACAAATTAGAAGGAATCCTATCACAACTCCAATTAGGCCATTCCTCACATTTACTTGACCTCTGTCTCAAGTTTTACTGCCCCAAAATTTGTACTAGGAGAATTTGTACTAGGAATATTGACCCAAAAGACAAGGAAACTCGGGGATTCAACTATTGTGCCACAAAACTTTTAGAGGCTGGAATTGATTTCAAAAAGCACAAAGATGACTTTTTATTTGCCATAAGCTTTAGGGATGGAGTTATTACAATCCCATCATTATGCATTTCTGAAACAACAGATTCACTTCTTCGGAACCTCATTGCTTTCGAGCAATGCAGTCTTGATACTAATCATTTTGTTACATCCTATGTCATACTCATCAAAAGTCTCATCCATTCCTCCACAGATATCAAATTTCTTCAACAGAAAGGGATCTTAACAAGCAATTTGGATGGGGTTGAAGATGTTCTGACTCTCTTCAACAGTATCTTAAGGGGGGTTATTGTAAAGGACTTCTGTTTTAGTGAATTGTGTGAAAAGGTGAATGCATACCAAAGGTTATGGTGGCATTGGCGCAGGGATAGAGCAAGTTGGAAGGTCCGGTGGCATGGATATATGACGGTATTGAAACGTGACTATTTCTCTAGTCCGTGGAGCATCATATCATTCATAGCTGCCGTAGTGCTTCTCAGTTTCACTGGCTTACAGGCCTGGTATACTCTTCTTTCTTATTATCATCATCACTAATCCTTGCAAAAAATTTCCCAATTCACTGAATTCAAGTACATGTATTTTTAAGCCAGGAAAGCTAGTCCTGTTGGCGAAAGTAAAGAGAAAAGGGTTAGGATCAAGTTAGGCCTAGTAATCGAATCCCCTCCAATGTAACAAAAAAGAAAAAAAGAAAAATGTAAAAAAGGGCATGTATTGTTAAATAAATGGCTAAATTCGATCTTTTGGTACCGGCAAATTTGGAAGAGCTCCAAATTAGTGATGATTATGGTAACGCCTAAGGCTACTGTTTTGTTTTATTTTGTTTTGTTCTGTTTTGTTTTGTTTAAGAGGAGAAGATCATGGAGCATCATTGATTAGAGAAACAAGATAACTAACAAAATCAAAGAAGGGATGAACGAGTACAACCAGAAACCATACAAAGAACAGTTGCAATGGAAGTCATGAAAGCTCTTCTAGCTACCGTGGCCAAACCATTAACTTTGTGGATAGCTTTGTCTGGTTGTTTTAAAGACTTTACATGCCTGAAATCTTTCTGCTAATACCAAAAATATCACCTAGCAAGAAGCTAAGATTAATTTGTCTTCCCCATCTGCCCATGATCAGATTACAAAGTAAGAAGCAAACATTCAGTGTATATATATACACTGAATGTATTATCCACTACTATCCCAATTCTTGCAGGGAAATCTTCAGAGGAACCAAGGTTCGATTGATTACCTCATTGAGGATGATGTGTATGCAGGGATCATTCAAAATTGCATTTGTTCTAACTTCTAAAATACGAAATGATAATTATTTTTAGACGACTTAAAAGATTATAAGATAATTGATAAAACTTTTAGTAAAAATTTTATACTAAAAGTGATTGTGGTAAAGCTTGAGAGTTTCAACTTTTACTATAATTACTTTTATTATGAAAATTTTGATATACGAAAAAATGATTTGGATACTTTAAAAAACATATATGAGTAGAAGCTTTTCAAATTATTTTAGAAAATGCTAATACAAAAGGAACGTAATAAGGAGGGAAAATGTTTTGAGATACAAGGGATGGAGATAGTGAGAATGATGTTCCCAAGTCCATATAATAATGTAGGTCGCGATTCACTCGATCCGTTGTTTAATTAATGCCACCTCAGAATCTAGGCCCACTGAATTTTGGGCCTATCTGATGTGGCGAGACCAGAACGGGGTAAATCGTCTACGCGCCCCTCTCTCTCTCCCTCTCTCTCTCGCGTTTTATAGAGCCTTATCCTTTGCTACTCAACTCAGAAGCTCAGTCATGGCGTCACTGATACTCGGAGCTCCTCCAATCTCCTCTCATTCAATCAACCTCTCTTCTCGCATTTCGTTTTCTCAATCTCAAACCCTAGGCGTTTCTCTCTCTGCTTCTCCAGTTTCAGTCTCAATCTCTCCAACTGTTACAGTTCCATCAATCCCCTTGGGTAACCACATATATTGCTCTCTCTGTCTTGCCCTCTTACATATATATATATATCCGTGTACGTTTTATTTAATCTTTCTCGTCTTCTGGTTTAGTGTACTGTGGCAGAGGCGATAAGAAGACTGCAAGAGGAAAGCGCTTCAATCATTCCTTTGGCAATGTAAGTTTTTTGTTGATTTTCTTTTCTTTCGAAGTTCAAAAACGTCTTTTTTTTTCCATTTATTTATGGTTATTTTGATGAACCAATGGCTATGGATTTTGTTGTAATGGATTAGGCGAGGCCCCGGAACAAGAAGAAAGGGAGAGGTCCTCCTAGGGCACCGGTTCCTCCTGCTCCCCCTAAGAAAGATCGGTTCGATGACAATGAAATCGTCAAGATTGAAATCGACGAGTCTCTTTTTTCTGGTTAATTGAGCGAGCTCATTTGTAGCTGTTGATGTAATTTTCGAATCCTGAAATGCTTTCTCTTGTCATTGTTACCATGCTTGTATGAATGTTTACTAAATACTAATCGCATTTTCTTATGTGGGTGTTTAATTGGTTATGATTATTCTATGAACTCTATATCATTATAGTTAATTTCGTTTAGAGAATTCTGTGTTTACAAGTCTCAGTTTAGGAAACAGTGATTTCAAATTCGTACTTCTTGTGTATGCTTAAATGCCAAGGCAGTAGTTTGTAAAGTTTTGTACACAATTGGTTTGTAAGTTCTCACATAGTCTAATGCAGAATACTACCCATGTTAGAGACTAACATTTCGGCCTCCAGGAATCTTCATTGATCCGTTAGTTGAGTGCTTGTTCCCTATTTGTAATGATTAGATCACCATAATCTTGTCATATTATTTTAGGATGTAAGACCATCTCCAATTATTAACTCAAACTCTTACTTAAATTGAGTCAGGATTTGAGTAAAAAGCTCCTTTTAAATGGGAGCTCTCTAATCACTTACTCAAATTTTTACTCAAATCTTTTTAATAATTATATTTTACTTCCCGCAACTTTATTTTATTAC
The DNA here is from genome assembly GCA_017140935.1 of Hamamelis virginiana. NCBI lineage: Eukaryota > Viridiplantae > Streptophyta > Magnoliopsida > Saxifragales > Hamamelidaceae > Hamamelis > Hamamelis virginiana. The sequence goes on from JAESVK010000099.1 coordinate 975,979, forward strand.
ATTTTCCCCCCAAAAATACTTACCAATACACAAGCCTCTTCGCAGACCTAGAAACCCATTTCTGCAAAACCTCTTCGCAAATCTGCAGGTGGAGAGAGAAAGAGAGGGGGGGGGGCTTCACGGGGAAAGAAGGAAGGTTCGCTGGGGAGAGAGGGACTGGTTCACCGGGGAGATAGGGTCTGGTTCGCCGGGAAGCACCTGGACAGGGATGAAGATGATGGCAGGGAAGAAGGAAGGTACCTTCCAATGGTCATATTTGTCTAACTCAAATTTTTGAGTTTGAACTCAGTATAGGTTTAAGTTTGAGTAAAACTCAATTTGAGTTTGAGTTTGAGTTTGAGTTTGAGTTTGAGTTAGGATTGGAGAACGTTTTTTTGGTGTTTTTTTACCCAAATTTGAATTTGAGTTTGAGTTTGAGTCAGGATTGGAGATGCTCTAAGTCACACTTAATAGAGGGAAGTATCCTTCTTCGTTTACCAGCCAGTTTTCTTCCAGTCAGTTTTCTTCAATTCATGGGGTTTGTTCCCTATTTGTGTTCACTGCCAGTTTTCTTCTTTGTTTATAGAGGGAGATATTGATCAGTCATGATGTTTGTAACATGATAACCCACATAAAAGGCAGTGTGGAGAGAGGGGCAGAAAGAAGTAGCCTCCACCTCTGTTGTACACCTGCACAGGATATTTTGATAGAAATAATGAGATTGACAAATGGAGGTATATATCAGGAGAAGAAATCTAGGAATAAAGAGGAAATCCACTAAGGAATAATTATATAGGATTCCTACTCTGGATGGGGCATAATATTCATTTAAATAGGTCAAGACTATCAAACTATTGCACAGGATCTTGGTGAAATCCAAAAGAAAGGAAAACCATCATTCCAACAAGAAGGTAGGATTATGTTGCTAGTCAGTTTGAAAGACCTGTAACAGTGTAACCTCAATGATGTAGGCAGTGCAGTGCAGCGCCATGAAAATATTAAGATGTGTTTACGAAGTAGACCTTCACCAAGATACTGTAGTGGTTGAAGTATGGGATAATTTAAATGCGTAGGATTATGTTGCTAGTCAGTTTTGGTTAGATTACATATGATGGGCCTCAAGCTCTTGGATTTGTGGATGATAAAAAAAAAGTGTAGGGAATACAGCTTTGTTTAATTCGCCCATTCTGACTTTTATGTGTTTCCTCTAGTGGTAAACATTTCTGGGTGAAATCTTGGACTGACCACCTTGGATGCTTGTGCCATGTAAGCCCTTTTGTATTGAATTTCTTTAATTCCTGAGTGTGCTCTGGAATGTGAAGCGTTCTATATTGATATAGAGGATAAATTACTACTTCCCTTTCCCTTATAAGTTTAATGGTGATTCCAGCTTGGCAGCTGGAAGAAGAGCAAGTGAATTTGGTGTACTGGTTATGGATACTTCTTCTGCCTTGATTCAATTCCTTGAAAATATTTCTCTATACCAAGGAGAGAGCACATAGGTGTGCAAGGATTGCATGTGTTTAGAAGAAAAAAGGCGCTACCTGTTTGATGAATACTTTTATTGCTATGGCTTGGTTGTCAGGGAAGCTTAAATAATATTTAAGTGTTTTGATTCTAATGAGTGGATGCGAGAAGTAGCCCCCATTGTAGATATGCATTATCTATTAATTAATAGTTCAAACAATGGGCAGGCTAAAGTTTTCTAATCTTGTCTTTTCATGTGCAAACCAACTTTCCTGGAAACAGAAGGAAGTACAAAATATTTCTCCTTGCCGGCTTTTGTATTTCTTTATTGGGAGTTTTAGCCATCTTAATTCCTTAGTGTTTTCTATGTTCTCCTAGCTACTGCTACTGCATAAAAGGAACAGTTTCCCATCCGTTCATCTCGTACATGTACTGAGATTCTTTATAACACTAATGATATCGGAGATTACTGAAGACGAGGATGAAGAGGCCCCTTGCATCATCAATACAGAAGCCCAGAAGAAAAGGATCAGGCAGATTATACAGTACCAGAAGTCTCTTTATTTATCTTCATCTTGTTCTTCTTCCTTTTCTTCTTCAGCTGCTTCCTGCTCTTCATTCTCTTCCTCCCGCAAAAGTAGCAGTTTGTTAGAATTGATGAAAGGAGGAAGCACATCTCTGAGGAGATTATTTGACATGGAACACACAAGTTTGGCAACCCATTTTGACGAATACAGTGGCTCACCCATAATTAAGCCCATACTTTTATGGGGTAGTGATACAGATGATGGGGTTTGTGATCCATGGGCATCGATCAAGGAGATTGTACCCACTAGTAATCCTAAGACCGATGGACTGAGTAGCCAGAATAGGGTTGGTTCAGAGGGTAGCTTCATGGACAGAGAGGTTAGCTTCCACAATAGGAAGACGAGAATTAGCAGCCGCAAGTTGACCAGAAAAAAGTCATTTAGGAGATTGCCTGGATTCGGGTTATGGAGATGCAGGGGCTTCAGATTCAGGCTGAGATTGAGACGGCTGAAGATTGTGATCTGTGGTAGAAAGTCCTGATATCAATCTACAGCCTTATGATCAGATTGAAAAAATGCCTTCAAGGAAAACAGTCAATTTTACATGTAGATCAGTTACAATTTCTTACATGTATGAGATTTACATATTAAATAATTTCCTTATATACATTAGAAAATAGTAGAAATAACAGAACAAAAACAATTGTGCCTCTAAAACAGAATTCCATAGCCCTCGGATTGGGAATTGGGAGTTTATTCAAGCAACAGAGTAAATTGCTTTTAATCTGACTAAGAGATTCCCAGTAATTGTGAGTCTGTGAGTTTGCCAAAGGTGGTGAATCCATTTATCTGAAGAAACTTTGGTATATTTCAAATGAAGGATTTTCAAGAACTGTATATCTGTTCGCAAATAACACAGTGATCGGAGATTAATCTTCCTATGATACTTCCCTCTTCAATCCTGAGTCTGCTACTTTGTCTGTTCCATAGATGTATGCCATAACTCTCCCCACTTAGCTGAAGCACCTTGGCTTCCACCCATCTCAAAGTAACCGGATTTTTCGGCTTCGTGAAAAGCCCACCTATCCGAATCCAATCTACCGGATAAAATGCCATTGGCGGCAACACCGTCAGGTTATAACCAGGTCTTCCAGCTACTCTCTCAACTACTCTAGAAACCAAGTAAGGTCCATTATGTCCCCATTTGTTTCCATCAAAAGTCAAGGCAAATTCTTCTAAGAACTTGTATAGAAGTGGATGGTTTTTGTCAAAAACCAGCACTGCATTGTTTAATCTGCTCCAGTTTCCCGACACAGTATCCATGCTCTGTGCTGCAATGGCATTCCTTAATCCTGAAAACTGTTTCAGAATTATGAAATCTGTGTCCAAGTAAACACCTCCATACTTGTATAGAACTGCAAGTCTGAGCAGATTTGATAGATTCTGAGCTAGAGGAATTTCACCAGGGTCCTTGTTCCCACTCTTCATCTCTGCAAACCAAGCTTCCACCGGCGTGTCTTTGAACAGAAACGACAAGTCCGGTGCAGCTGCAACCGCCCTGAACCCTCGGTTGAGAAGTGGTTTTAGGATCCTACACCCTTGTCTGGAATCCATAGTTTTCGATAGAATCATCAAGCACCCATTTGGGTGAGCTTTGAATAGACTCTCCATGGCAAAAAATTCTCTTCTTCCAAAAGACCTCGCCGGAGAAATCCAAGTCATGAAGAACTGAAACTCACACTCACGATTAAAGAATTCACGAACTCGATCATCAAACTGTCTTGTCAAGTTAGTTGACTTCAATATCTCAAACTCCGGCAGTTTTTTTCTGAACCATTCAATCCTCTCTTCCACGGTAACATTAAAGGGGGGAATTAAATGATTCTGATCTTCACTGTAAGCTTCTGTAATCACTTCTTTGATTGAAAGCAGCGGTATTCTTGAAGAAGCCGACTCGAACCATCGTTGGGTTTCTAGAGTATTCAACACCTCAGTACTTCCTTTAGCCTTAGAAGCAACAGAGTGTAAAGAAAGATTACAGACGAAGCTGTCTGCAAAGATGATGAGTAAGAAAATAGCAGCAACAGAGATGGTGGAGAAGATAGAAGATTTGGCATGGCTAAGCCGGCGGAATTCGATCATCTTCTGAGAAAATCTTCTCGATGTTATAAAAGTTGGAGTGGGAGAGAAGATATGAAGAAGAAACATAGCTCAAATGAATCCGTCATGACGGTCTGACCAAAGTGATTAAAAACAAGATAGAGATAAGAGAGGAGGCTGCTATTATATATTCATATGAGTTTTCTAGATATAGTTTAGTCTAAGGTGCTGTGTCAATTATCAAATACTGTTATGGGGTGGAAACGTTCCAAACGTGTTTCTGCTAAGAGTCGCATTTGGAGAATTGGATTAAACTGACCGCTGGTTAAAGGAAAAGAGAGAGAGAGAGCATCCTGAGGGGCAAAAATGTAGGGATATTCTAAGTTTGAAAAATCATAGAAATTGGATCAGATTGGTTTAATATCTTTTCAGGATCAGATTGGATCCTGAAAAGGGATTTTAAATAAACCAATTTATAGTTAGTTTGAAAATAAAACTTTATTTATTCTTCATCTTCTATGAGATTTTTATATTTGTCAAACAGTTAGGGTATAGAATTGGGAATTACGATCTAGTCAACAAATTCTCATAACCAAACATTTAAGTGGCCGTTAGATTTCGGCTATTTGAGTAATAATCTAGATCATTTAAATGATCTAACGACCAGTTAAGTGTTTGATGAATTAGGCTAAGTCAACATTTGATCATTCCATGTAGAATTGGTACCTAAAAAATTAAAAACAAATGAGAAATTGGTGATTCATTTTGAATTTTATATTAGTATTATATTTATATAAAATATAAAGAAAGTTAAAAGTAATAACTTACCAACTTAAGCCATATAACTTAAATTTTACACAAAATGAAATTTTAATATTTAACTATTTGAACAGTTTTGTCAAGTATGGTGAGAAGTAACGAGTAATACAAGAACCATTAAAATAATAAAAAATAAAAAATTATGAGAGACTCACCCCCAAAGGACAAGTCATAGCAGCCGTTTACGCTATTCGATATTTCGAAAAAAAAAAAAAATTAGCAATAATCCTATGAACTTAAGTCCACGGTAAAGAGCCCCAGACCCCTAAAATTGGACATGAAAATAGGACAGGCACCCTATTCTGAGTCTTAAATGGATAATATTCAAATATTCGAAGGGATCATAAGTCCTTAATAGAAAACCAAATCCATAAATGCAACCACATCTTTGAATTTCAATTGGGTAAGTCCCAAATTACAAAATTAGGGCAATTTTCTATTTTTTCAGAGTAATGATAAAAGGGGACACGACACCCTTCATCTGCTGTCTAAAAATAGGTGATGGGTTGGAAATTTTAATTTAAAATTGAAATTGGAGCTGAATGTGTAATTGTTTATGATAAAAGAGTGCGATCAGAGTGTAATGGCTTGGATCATTCACAGCTTGGCCACGTTAAATGTCGTTTTTAGTTTTGGAAAATTCCGTTTTGTGTGGTTGCAGGTGTCTTTTGTTTAGTTTTGGGGGCTAATCGGTAGGTTTAGCAGACAGCAATGGCTCACCTAATTAACACTACAACCTGCAGAGAGAGTTTCTTATCAATTATCATTACACTCTTTAGCGTTGGATTTTCTTGAGAAGCCATCAAATGGTGTAGGTACTCCTCAGAAGTACTTTAACACTGTTTTAGTGTATGAATTGGCTGATTACTCAATGTAATTAATACAAAGCCCACTTGTTATTTATTTATTTATTATTATTATTTTTATAACGTGTGGTTCCTATCATGTCTAAATCCAAATTAATTTTGAGAAATGGACAGAAAACTCTACAAATATCGTCTACTAAAATTAAAGAGTAAATTAAAATATCGTCTACTAATGGTATATAGTATTCTTACTTTTTTTTTTTTCTTAAAAATTAAATAAAATAATCAAATTTAAATACATAAAAGCAGATTGATATTCAGTTATTAATATTAAGATAGGGATCCATATGATGGTGCCCCCATTGGATTCATTCCTCATTAAATGCAATAAAACTTTGCTTCAAAAGTATTAAGCTAATGAATTTTGATCTGGCGCACACCCACTGCACCAGCTTTTCCCTATATGTACAAAGGTAGACTTCTTGTAATAAATAAATTTACTTCTTTACATGTGATTCACAATGCTAAGCATAATTCAGTGGACGTAACACAAGAATTCGATGGGAAGTTAAGGTTATATTTGGTCGTAAATTTTGAAAATAAATTTTTAAAAAATTCTAAAAAAGTATATTTGGTTAACTTAATTAAAACGTTAGAACTGAAAATAGAAAAAGAAAATTATGTTCTACTTTTTAAAATTCTAAAAATAAAATTATTTTCGTAATTCACTGTAAAACATGAACTAAATGATTTGGAATTAGGGCTATATATTGTAGCAATTAGCTGCTCATTTCATATACAGACACCCATTGGATTGTATTTTAACATGATATTGGCTGTTTGGTGACTTGTGTCCTAACCCTTGGATGTTTCGTTAGAACAACCTGCTAATTGGCTTCATTTTTTGATTTGTTGATGGTAAATGTATTGGTATGACACTCTTGCTTGTAGAGAAACTTTCCTGAAGAACAAAGCATCTATATATTTATATATATATATAGAGAGAGAGAGGGAGAGATCTAAGTCCACTCCCTGAATCAATCAAGCATATAGAAATGGATCAAGGGTTTTCTCCCACATCACAAGCAGCCGGAATTCTCAACGTCCGGCTAACATCACTTTTTTTTTTTTCCTCTTCTTTTTGTAGAATTTGAGCTCACGCCATCTGTTTTATAATGAATTAAGCAGAAATAAATATAATTTTCAAAGTTCAAATCTGAATGTTCCAAAAATGCTCTTTTTAATTAAGTTATCATCGTGTCGGTTTAAATGAATAGGGCAAGCAAGGCCAAGTGTTGAACAAGTGACGGGGTCATTTTATATAATTTTAATTTTCAATATAACATGGTACGTAGATGCATGAAATGTCCCTAACAACAATTTCTCTCCCAAAAATAATAATAATTATTAATTTATTATGCTATAATCCGACTAATACAAAGACTTATTATCCCTCACGACGTATGAATCTTCTCACTTGGAATTTTAGAAGTCCATGGCGTGATTGATTACAATTTCTTCTGCAGTACGTATAAGATTTCAATAAAGTTGTCAAAGGCCCTTTATTTAAGTAGACGAATAATATTGTTGTTAACTTGTTAAACACGTATTTGTAATTCTTATTGACTTACACCGCCTTAAAAATGTCAATCCTATCGAGCGAGGACAAGTAGCGATTTTTTTTATTTTATGGAGTCGTGCTAACCCAACACCCAAATTCAGTAAAAATATTCAAACTCAGTCAAAATTGAACTTTCACTGCTTGCATTTCCAATTTTTAGTTTTATTTATTTATTTTTCTAGTGGTTTTTTTTTAGTTTTCACTGTATTTTTTTTATTAGCACAGTAAAAAAGAGAGTATAATTTTTACTATTTTTATTTTATTAGCTTAGTAAAAAAGAAGACCACTGTGGTTTTTTTATTAACACAATAAAAAAAATGTCTAGTTTTTACTGTGTTTTTATTGGCACTGTAAAGATGAAGCAACACAGTAAAAAAAAAATGTTTAATTTTTACTGTGTTTTTATTAGCATAGTAAAGAATAAGAAGAAGATGTGCAACTCATGAATCAAATTAGCAAAATCACGATATGAGATTTCATCATCATCATCTTCTTCTTCTTCTTCTCCTCTCTCTCTCTCTCTCATTTGCGCATTTGTGCTGGATTTGGATATGTGCCGGAAAATCACGATATGCGGCGCACCATATCAAAGCACACCGGATCTGAATCACTACGTTGCACCATTAACGGTGCTACTCTTACTTCGAATTCAGTCTGTTAATGGTGAATGGAGAGAAACATGAAGAGAGAGAGAAATGCAGAGATGGAGCAGTTCTTGAATTCAGTCCGTTAATGGTGAATGAAGAGAAATGGGAAGAGAGAGAAAGAAAAGAGAAAAATGCATATATGGTATGCCTATTTGATACCATCTTTATCAATAATAAATATGAGATAAAAATCATTGTTTTAAAACCCGGACTGTTCATCGAACCGAAAAAGTTATCGGTTTAAGGGTTAATCGGTTCAACCAGTTGAACCACCGGGTTGAACCGTGACGTCGTAAATATATTATTTATTTATTTATTTATTAGAATAAAAGTTGTAAATGATTCAAAATATAATTTTTTTTAAATGTTTGTACAATCAATTCATATATTTGAATTTATGTGCAGTCATCAAAATTGAAAATTGAAAATTGATAATTGATAATTACTATTGATCAATCTTTATTATATATATATATATATTTTTAAAATGCAAGATAATAATATTGTATTATTAAATTAGGTGCTTTGATTTCTTTTTGTTATTTGGGATTTTTTAAGACTAATTTGCCTTTTTAGCCTTCTAGGCTTTAAGAGATTTTAAAAATATTGGGACTATTTTAGTCATTTTAGCACCTTTAAAAAAAATTTTAAATTTTAAATTTAAAAAAAAAAACGGGTTGACCGGTTTTTTAACCGATTGAACTGCCGGGTTAAACAGTTTTTTTTTTTAAATGGATTTTTGTGGGTTAAACCAACCGAAGAGGGGACCAGTTTCCGGTTCAACCGGTTGAACCTGCCGGTCCGGTCCGGATTTGATAACAATGATAAAAATCGAAGAATTTTATGATGTGGCAAACACCGCATATGATGGGGATGAGGGCACGGGCACATTAATTAGCATTTTCCTTTTTTATTTCTTTTTATATTAGTTCACTTAATTTGGACCATTGAAAGTAAATCCGTCAGTTCCTATTAATCCAATCCATTTAAGTGGCCATCTGTTGGAGCTATTTTCAACAATTCAGATCTAGTGGCCTAGTGGGTGGATTGATATAAGCACCTTCTTATAAAATCAGAACTGATCAAGATCAGAATATACAATTCAGATCTATTTTTAATTTAAGTCATCCTCCTATATATATCTACCCAATCCTATAGCTATAGGAGGAAAAGTTATATTGTAGTGTAGGTTACAAACCCGATTAGACTTTCCTTAAATACTAAAAAATAATAAATTAAAAATTAAATTAAATTAAATAAACTATGACACCATGATCCTCCATTTTGTCCATTTTCAATTAACAAATTTTATAAGAACTGTATTTGGTTTGATGTTGAAGTTACGTTTATTTATGTTGCTATTTTTGAAAGGTAATGTTTGGATAATGAATTAGGCCACAATTCCTTTAATTATTAATCACCCACTTGTTCTAACAAGCTCTTATTTAATAGACATTCGTTTTCATGCATGCTGTGTGTGTATAAATATAGGACAGAATCTTCAGCTAGTTGTTGGCTGTATAATTACCAAATCGAACACGTAATCTAATATAATTTTACTCCATTTTCTACAATTCGATTTTAACTGGGCTAGCTCCAGTGGCTTAATCATTTCAATTCTTTCAAAAACTTTGTTCAAGAGCTGATACCTAGGATATATTGACCTTCTACCTATGATTATTAACCAACATCCATGGACCATCGATCTAGTCCTATTAAAATCAGGGTGCAATCAATGGACTTTACAAGGTGAGAAATCGAAGACAAACCAATTCGAATTCTATCTTTTGCAAACTTGGGTCTGAGATCTTTCACTCTTTCAAGTTGCTGGGAGGTTCATCCTTTCACTTGATTGAGAGATTTTTGCTCTAGCTCACAGTTGGGACAACTATTTCCACCACTTACCTAGATAGCCATCTTAGAGAAGTTGTGAAGGCTAAGGCTTTTGTCCTTGAACATGTTATCATTTGGAGCACTCATCCAGTGAATATTTTTTCAGCAACAAAATGCCATAGCCGTACACATTTACTTTTTATTAAGGGTGATGCTATTTATATATCTTGTCAAATTCATCGTATCCGCATTTCCTGTGCTGACAATTTTTTTTTATGTTGGTGGATCGCACATCCAACCTAGGTGGGTAACACACCCAATCAGTGTCTCTAAGAACTTGGTGACCTGATAATAATCCATCCATCCAGGGCTTCATTGCACAAAGTCATGCTTGGACAGGCCTCTTTAATTGTACACCAACTGGATATCTTACGACTTAATCAAAACAATAAAAGTTTGAACCAGAAATCATTCATCATAGTAGCTGAGCCACTGAGATATTTACAATGCAACATAAATTTCTTCTCTTATAAACATAACACCTCTTGTTGATCCAATTTTTCACTTTTAGGAATTCGAATCAAACCGATGAAATTCTGTTAATCCATTTTTTAACACCAGCCATTGATTGGCTGACACGTGTTAAAGATATAAAATTTGAATTCGAATATTCAGGGAATGATGATAAATCACAAAATTAAGGAAACAATGAGGTATTATATTTTTGAAATACAAATAAAAAGAGATTTGATTAGTATCTCTTTAAATTATGCAGGAAGTGCCAAGTGTCGAAAGGAGAGATAATTCGAAGCATAAAGGACTCTTAAGATAAACCTCAAGAGGAGTTTAACTCGAAGGAGACTTTACAATTGGAAGAAAGCAGTTTTGCAAACAATGGAGTCTAATGAAGTTAATTTCGAAAAGGATTCTGAAGTTCATTCTTATAAAAAGAGAATTCAGAATCAGAAAAGATCATCTCAAACATACACAACAGCTTCAAAGCTTCTTTCTCCTTCAAAGAAAGGTAAATTTGGGAGCTCTACTGCCGCTGACCATCAAGGTTGCGCAGTAGGGTAATTATCAATTACAGTTCGAGACTCACAGTTTGGCAATACAGAAGGTTCAAGGATCCTGGAAAAGAAGACAATAAAGAGTTCGAAGTGGCTCGAGACGGTTGGAAACTCCAGGGAGGTGTTCGAAGGAAGCTCAACAAGAGAAAGTTTGGGTTCGTCGAGAATTCTAGGAAGACAGTTCTTCTTATTGATTTCATACTCGAGATTAATTTCAAAGGGTTTAAAATCTATTTCACTGCCTCGAGATTATTTTTATTATTAAGGTAATTGTTACTAGTTTCAAAGGGTTCGAGATTAGCTTGAACCGTACTGACAATATTCTTTATTGTTTATTTCTATAAAATATTTTTAATATTGTGTTTTAAAATTATTGCTTAGTTATTATTGTTAGGATTAATTGACTTGGCCTGTCTCTCTATAAAGTCCTCTTAATTGAGGCATTCGAACCCCATCATCTGATTTATATAACTTCAAAGGACTCGAACTACCTTACAGTGGTTCGAACTCCTAAAAATTTAAAATTGGATCAACAGGTTCGAATCAAATATTAAAATATTTTTAGGAGTTCGAACCACTGTGAGGTAATTCGAATCCCTCGAAATTATAAAAATCAAGTGATGGGGTTCGAATGCCTCAATTAAGAGGACTTTTTAGGGAGACGGGTCAAGTAAAATAATCCTAACAATAATAAGCAAACTCAAGCATAAAAATAAAATAAAATAGAGAAAGATGAGAAGAAGAACGTGGAGATGGAAAGAAAAATAAAATGAACTTTATTAATTACTAACCACCACTCAATAAAACAGTTCGTCGGTACTGCTCGAACTACCCTCGAGCCCTTTGAAATAAAACCACTACTAATACCTTCCTCCAAGAACAGCTTCGAGCTACCTCTCGAACCACGTACAAGTAATTCGAATCAAGTAACCTTCGATGCAGAGCCACAGCAACAAAGCAGCATCAAAGACAAAAGGAATCCCCCATACCCCAAGTTAGGGTAAAAGAGATGGATGCTCTCTAATTCATCGGTTGAGTTGATGTGTGATGAGAGAGAGAGGCAATCTGTTGGTCTTCAGGCCTTTATTTATAGACTTCTAAATGGTAGTCTCCTAATTGGCTTCAACTAGTTGTTGGATTATCTTCATCTTCAAGCTGGATCATCATCTACAACTATCTATTCCCATCCAGATAAGACTCATTCTTTGGCTTGATAGTCATCCTCCAAGAGTGAAGAGTTTGGATGGCAACAAACTCCTTAGAACATGCATTCCTGATTGGCTTCGAACTCCTTGAAAACTAATCCAATTCTAATCAATTTATTATTGGCTAAAATTAAAGAATTTAATTAAAAACAATTTACTGGCCATCTAATGGCCCGGTTTTTTTATGCATAAACACCTCTATAATTAAATTCTTAAAAATTCCACATATTTCATTGGATCTTATCCTTGCATCACAGCTCCGTATCCTCAACAGAATGAAGCATTCTTGCTTGAAATTTAGGTGGTTTTTGTTACATTTCCTTCATGGGATTCTTCTTTTATCCATGAGCTCAGATTCGGAATCTGCACCAGTATCCACTTTTGGAGATGAATCTGATCGACTTGTTTTACTCGACTTCAAGAATCGAATAACCCAAGATCCTCTCCGAATTATGAGCTCATGGAATAATTCTGTCCATTTTTGCAATTGGGTAGGTGTTAAATGCAGCCCCTCCAATGGAAGAGTCTTGATCTTGAACCTGGAAGCTCAAAATTTGGTTGGCTCCATCCCACCTTCTATTGGCAACCTTACATTCCTTACAGGAATCAACTTACGAAACAACAGTTTCCAAGGCGAAATCCCATCAGAAATTGGTCGTTTGCAACGCTTGCAGCATCTTAATTTGACTCGGAATTACTTTGGCGGGAAAATTCCAACTAATCTAACTCACTGTACAGAACTCAGAGTGCTATCTTTATCTAACAATGAGCTTGTTGGGAAGATTCCAAACCAGCTCAGTTCACTGCTGAAATTGTCCTACCTTGGTCTTGGTGCTAACAATCTTACAGGAAGCATCCCAACTTGGATAGGAAACTTTTCCTCACTTTCCCATATTTCCCTTGCCCAGAATAATCTTCAAGGAATTATACCCCAGGAATTTGGTCGTCTGTCAGGCTTGGGTTTTTTTCAGCTTCCTGGAAATAAACTGTCTGGTATGATTCCTCCTTCAATTTACAATATTTCCTCCATTTACGTCTTCTCTGTTACACATAACCAACTGCATGGGCGCCTCCCACCAGATGTCGTCTTACTCTCCCTAATCTCCAAGTATTTGCTGGCGGTGTAAACAGTCTCACAGGACCCATTCCAGTTTCGTTATCGAATGCTTCTGGGCTTGGGGCGATTGACTTTGCTGAAAATGGTCTCACTGGGACTGTGCCTGTTAATTTAGGAAGCTTGCAGGGTTTATATAGATTCAATTTTGATGATAACAGGCTTGGAAATTGGACTGTTGGTGGCCTGAATTTTCTAACTTCCTTTGCGAATTGTACTATGCTTGAAGTGTTGGGTTTGGCTCGAAATCGTTTCGTCGGAGAACTGCCCAGCTCCATAGCCAACCTCTCCTCCCAACTCAAAATATTTACTATGGGTTCAAATCTGATACATGGTACCATCCCTGTTGGGATTGGAAACCTTGTCAACTTGACCAGTCTAGGACTAGAAGGTAACTTATTTGATGGGAGTATCCCTGATGTTTTGGGGGAGCTTCAAAACCTAGAGGGATTGTATTTGAATATTAACAATTTTTCTGGGAAAATTCCATCTTCTCTTGGTAACTTAACTAGATTAACTAGGCTCTTTATGGAGGAGAATAGACTTGAGGGAAATATACCCTCAAGTCTTGGAAACTGCGAAAATTTGTTGATACTAAACCTGTCCAGCAATAATCTCAATGGCACCAACCCCAAACAGGTTATTGGTCTCTCTTCCCTTTCAATTTCCTTGGCCATGTCTCATAATTCGTTGACTGGTTCGTGATAAGTGCTAAAATTTTCGAAATTAAACCCCAAAGTAAGCTTTGTTAAAGCCCTAAAGGCATGTTAATTAGGTTAATTAGGTCATTTTAGTGCTTTTCAGTTATTTTAGAATTGTTGCAATTATCGAGTAGTATTTTAGCTTGTTTTTATTTTTATCTTTATTTTAGATTAAAGTTGTGTGGAGCAGGTGCGCGTAATTGGTTTGCTGTTGTTTTGCATTGCAGGTAAAAATCAATGTGAAATCAAGCAGTTGTAGCATGAGATTGCCCACACAGGATTATCATGAGTGTTGGTATATATATATATATATATATATAATAATAATAATATATATATATAAAGTAGCATGATATTTCTACATATTATATTATATATATATATATATACATATATATCTAATATACTATTTATATAATGTAATATATATAATATATATATAATATATATATTACATTGTCAACAAAGGTGGCTAATGGATATGTGTAAGAGTGAGAATGTGATAAGGAGAGAAAATATCTAAAGAGGAGAGGAGACAAAGTCATAAAGGCTCCTTTGAAAAAATTGCCACCATGATGTCACCACCAAACTTATCATCATCCACTTTGAGTGGATTTTCCCAACCCATCTTCAACATCTATAAAAGGAGCATCTCCAACAAAGAGAAAGGGGGGAGGAGAAGGGGGAAGTCCAAAGCACAAGTCCCTAGTACGCAGTCAGTTGCAATTTAGCTTTTCCTCTGTTGTTGAATTTTGTCAAGTGCAAGAATTGTTAAGCAATTTATTTTCCTTTGTTAGTTGAGTGTTGCGTTTTATCAGAAATAGTCGTAGATTTTTATGCCACGTGCATCTAAGTCTTGACTATTTTCTGCTTCCATATACTGTACTACTGTTCAGTTCAGTCAGTTTAATTTCAGAGAGTGAATTTATTTTTCAGTTGTTATTCTCAGTTTTTATTTTAATTTCAGTATTTTCCAAATTACACAATTTCACACACGATGCAATTGTCTCTTTTTCCACTTGGAGAGAAGAGGTTTTTATTTTTTTTTAAGTTTTAATTATTGCTTTCAATTATGTCCTTTCAATTTCAGTAGAATATCCCCTC
>JAESVK010000099.1:1043708-1058774 GCA_017140935.1 Hamamelis virginiana
CCCCCCCCCCCCCCCCCCCCCCCGAGCTTAATATTAGTTCCCGGCTGTCGATATTGCAGTTGCATTTTTGAAAAATCTTTCCGTCGGTACCTCACCTTAGAAAAGGTTGAAAGAAAGATTCAAGTTCCCAATTCCTTTAATTATCAGAACTATAACCACACTCACTTAATCAAATTTTGTATTTGGTTTGATGTTGAAGTTTACGTTTATTTATGTTGCTATTTGTGGACATTGAATTAGGCCACAATTTCTGTTGTGCCCCCCCCCCCCAAAAAAAAAAAAAAGGCTTATTATTAATTCCTGGCTGTCGATACTGCAGTTGCATTTTTCTTGAGGGTGATGCTATAAATTCATCCTATCAGTATTGACATATGGGTTAGGTAATTGAGGAATCCGCATGTACGAGGGTCCTACACCTACAAGTAGGTGGGTCCCACATCCATCCCGTGAAAACTTTTTCAAGGAGGTGGGTCCTACATCCAACCTAAGTGGGTCACATACTCAATCCACGTGTCTCTATAGTGGATAAATGGCATTTTCATTTCTTTATTTTGGCAAGTTGACACTAATTAATGTCCAACAACTTAATGATCTGATAAATGGAATTTTCATTTGTTTAAGAGGTTGGGCCACTGAGATATCTGACAACTTAATAACAAAAAAAGAAGTCTGAACCAGAAATCATTCATCATAGTAGCTGAGCCACTGAGATATTAGCAATGCAATAAATTATAAATGCGACATAAATTTCATCTCTTATAAACACAACATCTCTATAATTAACTTCTTAAAAATTCCACATTATTCATTGGATCTTATCCTTGCATCAGCTCTGTATCCTCAACAGAATGAAGCATTCCTACATGAAATTTAGATGGTTTTTGTTACATTTCCTTTATGGGATTCTTCTTTTATCCATGCTCTCAGATTTGGAATCTGCACCGGTATCCACTCTTGGAGATGAATCTGATCAACTTGCTTTACTCGACTTCAAGAATCGTATAAGCCAAGATCCTCTCCGAATCATGAGTTCATGGAATGATTCTGTCCATTTTTGCAGTTGGGTGGGTGTTAAATGCAGCCCCTCCAATGGAAGAGTCTTGATCTTGAACCTGGAAGCTCAAAATTTGGTTGGCTCCATCCCACCTTCTATAGGCAATCTTACATTTCTTACTGGAATCAACTTACGAAACAACAGTTTCCTTGGCAAAATCCCATCAGAAATTGGTCGTTTGATACACTTGCAACATCTTAATTTGACTTGGAATTACTTTGGTGGGAAAATTCCAACTAATCTAACTCACTGTACAGAACTCAGAGTACTTGATCTGGTCTACAATGAGCTTGTTGGGAAGATTCCAAACCAGCTCAGTTCACTGCTGAAATTGTCCTACCTTGGTCTTGCTCGTAACAATCTTACAGGAAGCATCCCAGCTTGGATAGGAAACTTTTCCTCACTTTTCGCTATTTCGCTTGCCCTGAATAATTTTCAAGGAATTATACCCCGTGAATTTGGTCGTCTTTCAGGCTTGGGAATTTTTCAACTTTATGGAAATAAACTGTCTGGTATGATTCCTCCATCAATTTACAATATTTCCTCCATTTACTACTTCTCTGTTACACAGAACCAGCTGCATGGGCGCCTTCCACCAGATGTCGGCGTTACTCTCCCTAATCTCCAAGTGTTTGCCGGCGGTGTAAACAGTTTCACAGGATCCATTCCAGTTTCGTTATCGAATGCTTCTGGGCTTGGAGTGATTGACTTTTCTCAAAATAGTCTCACTGGGACTGTGCCTGTTAATTTAGGAAGCTTGCAGGGTTTATATAGATTCAATTTTGGTGATAACAGGCTTGGAAATTGGACTGTTGGTGACCTGAATTTTCTAACTTCCTTTGCGAATTGTACTCTGCTTGAAGTGTTGGGTTTGGCTCGAAATCGTTTCGGAGGAGAACTGCCCAGCTCCATAGCCAACCTCTCCTCCCAACTCAAAAGATTTACTATGGGTTCAAATCTGATACATGGTAGCATCCCTGTTGGGATTGGAAACCTTGTCAACTTGACCCTGCTAGGACTGGAAGGTAACATATTTGATGGGAGTGTCCCTGATGTTTTGGGGGAGCTTCAAAACCTAGAGGGACTGCATTTGCATGTTAACAATTTTTCAGGGAAAATTCCATCTTCTCTTGGTAACTTAACTAGATTAACTAGGCTCTTTATGGAGGAGAATAGACTTGAGGGAAATATACCCTCAAGTCTTGGAAACTGCAAAAATTTGTTGATACTAAACCTGTCCAGCAATAATCTCAATGGCACCATCCCCAAACAGGTTATTGGTCTCTCTTCCCTTTCAATTTCTTTGGCCATGTCTCATAATTCTTTGACTGGTTCGCTACCATTTGAAGTGGGTAACTTAAAAAATCTTATGGAGTTAGATGTGTCAGAGAACAAATTGTCTGGTGCAATTCCCAACACCCTGAGCAGTTGTACTAGCTTGGAGCACCTGCATTTGGAAGGTAATTTATTTCAAGGAACAATTCCTCAATCATTGATGAGTTTAAGAGGTCTGGAAGACATTGATCTTTCGCGCAATAATCTGTCTGGGAAGATTCCAGATTTTCTTGGACAGTTTTCCTCTCTCAAGAATCTCAATCTTTCTTTCAATGATTTCGAGGGTGAGGTGCCAAGAGAAGGGATTTTCGCAAATGCAAGTATAATTTCAATCCTTGGAAACAATAAGCTCTGTGGTGGTGTCCAGGAATTACTTTTACCTGCTTGCCCTTCAAGGAACCCGCATTCATCAGGAAAACTTCTCAAACCCAGGGTGATAATCCCTGTGACTAGTGTGTTTGTAACTATAATTATTTTGTCATGTTCTTTTGCAACTTGTTATATAATCAAAAACTCAAGAAAGAGACCTCCTCCTACATCTTCCCCCGATGATTTGCTGTTTGGTATTTCTTATTCCGAGCTTGTCAAATCAACTAATGGTTTCTCTGAGGACAATTTGATTGGTTCCGGTAGTTTTGGTTCTGTATATAAAGGAATTCTTTCTGGGGGGGAAATTGTCGCAGTGAAAGTGTTAAACCTTCAACAAGAAGGAGCGTCCAAGAGTTTCGTTGATGAATGCAAAGTTTTGAAAAGCGTAAGGCATCGTAATCTCCTCAAGATCATAACTGCGTGTTCAAGCATTGATCATCAAGGCAATGACTTCAAAGGTCTAGTTTTTGAGTTCATGTCCAATGGAAGCCTAGACCAATGGCTGCATCCAGCAGGAGATGACGAGCAACATCATGTAAAGAGTTTGAGCTTTTTCCAAAGACTCAGCATAGCCATCGATGTGGCTTCAGCGTTGGATTATCTCCATCACCATTGCGAAATACCAATTATTCACTGTGATCTAAAGCCAAGCAATGTACTTCTTGATGATGATATGATAGCTAATGTTGGAGACTTTGGCTTAGCGAGGTTCCTCTTTGAAGATCCAAGTAATCCTTCCAAAAATCAAACCATGACGGTTGGGCTAAAGGGTTCTATTGGTTACATTCCACCAGGTATGTACACTTCAAAATAGGAATCTTTTTTGATACAAGCCACTCTGTTCTAACATTACCTGAGCCTAATATAACTGCACTTTTTTTTCTTTTCTTTTTTTAATGAAACCTTGCAGCCTACCCATACGTAGATATTGCCACTCATTTTTTTGTTATACCAAGTGGAGCCTAGTTTCAAACATCCAAAAACCTCCCCCTTATGGAGCTACAATCTAGAATACAAGCCCAGTTAATACAGCTATACGGCTTAGTTGATTTTTTTTTTTTTTTCAAAAAGCCCAAACAACAAAAAAATTTGATTCAATTTTTTTTTTCTTTTCCGACCTTTTCTCAACAACCAAACGAGGGTTAATATCCAAATTACAAGCTAATATGACTTGTTATCCTATTGATAGATGAAATATGAATTGCAGAGTATGGTACAGGCGGCCAACTATCCAAACGTGGAGATGTTTATAGCTATGGAATACTCTTGCTCGAGATGTTTACAGGGAAAAGACCTACTGATGGCATGTTCAAAGATGGTCTAAGCATTCAAAAGTCTATTGCAATGGCTTTGCCTGAACATGTCACGGATATAACTGATCCTTCATTGCTCTTCGAAGAAGAAGAAAGAAACAGCGATGGGAAAGAAGGTGCCGAAATAGAGGAGGCAGGAATAATCAATTACGATGGTACCAAAACCAGTTCTAGAAGCAGAAAAGAGGAATGCTTAGTTTCAGTGATGAACGTTGGACTTTCATGCTCTGCAGCATTGCCAAGAGAGCGGATGGCAATGAATGATGTCGTGAACAAAATGCAAGCAATTAGAGACTCATTTATTGGGCCTAAGAACAGAAACAGAAGAAGAATGAGTTAGGTCTGCAATGTTATGTTTATTACATTACTATAGTTGCGTTATATGATATTCAGGGAACGGTATATATGAATCTGGTTTGCTTGTATATGATGTGAAAGTTGAGTTAAGCATTCACTGTTGCAAACTAGCAAGAGAATATGTTATTGCCTTTTAAGTAACAATATTATTTGGCTGCATCATACTTTTGATTCTCTACCTTCCCTTGAACCATGACATTGGTGATAATTCATATGTATTCAAAGCCAACAATGCTTTGAATGGAACTTTTTTAGTTTACATGGTTTTAAAAGTAGAAATCTATCTTGCTGAATGGAACAATTTAAAAAAGAGAGAATCATCACCACGATCGGTGGTATAGGATCAATTTTTAGAAATTCAGGAAATGGCTCTATGTTAGATTTTTAATCCCATTTGTGATGATGATTGCCATCCTCTTGAATTTCCTGATTCACAAAGATGAATTTGTTCACAAAATTATATGCAAAACTCAGTGAAATAACTCATTTCACATGGGATGGCCAAACGCGTCCTAGAGCAAGAAAGGCATAAAAGAAAATATTTATTGCAAAGTCATACTTTATCACACTCTCAAAGTAAATTGAATACAAGCCTTTACAATTTCTTATATGCTTAAGCCTTCTCTTGTATCTCCTATATACCCGATCAACACCCTAAGAAGGATCCAAACCCACTGCTGTAAATGTCATCAACAATCGAAACAGGGTATTTCCTGCACTTTCCTACATCTAATTGCAGATCAAACGAGTCAGGACTCAGGAGCAAGCCCAATACTACAAACAAAACCATGGAAGATTGAAGGAAACTTTTCAAATTCTTCATTTTGTATTTATTTGACATTAGAATTAGATACGTTTATCTACCAAAAATCACAGTAATCTTATGTAAGCATCTCAAAATGCAAACTATGAAAAATTCTAACCACTTAAAACTGCAACAATTTTTCTCAACGGCATATCTAAGAAACCACATATCTAAGAAGCTGAGCATTGGATTACTGTGATTTTTGGCATGCTTGACATACATATGCATTATATCTAATCCAATAGTCAGTTTTTCAAATTACTTATCCAATAATTACCTATCGGCCTCCATTTTTGGAATAGAACCATAATGTAACCTATTCTTATCCCATTTTTCTACAATCCCTTCCCAACTGGGCTAGTTCCAGTGACTTAATAATTTCGATCAGTTCTTTCAGCAACTTCATTCAATAGCTGATACCTGCCAATACCCCTTCAACAAACAACACAAAGTAACTTCTGTTGGCGGCAAACCGGTTCTTTAGAAAGACGTGTGTGAATTGCGGGCGTGCCAACTACAAACAATCAAATGAATGCAGGTTCTCCTTGCCTTGAAGCCTCAAGGACTTTTGCAATGTTAAATATGAAGTAAGCTAGAATAGAATGTAATTAACTCAAAAGAAACAAATACGTACCATGTGTTGGCTGAGTACAAACTTGCTAAATGAGCTTTCAATAAAGATGAACAGAGACTGATCCCTGACCAAACCAGAGTTTGGATTCTTCAGTTACAATAAGTTACTCCTAAGAAATTGAAAAGCGACTAAGAAAACTAAAAACAAGACTAAAAGCTGATGCTTGATTTTGATCGTGGATCCCTTGCTTCTCTGTCTTCTTCAGCTTTTATAGAGGTCGAATGCATTTGTAACTAATTTCCATGTGTCAAACTCCAACTGGCTAAAAGTTATAGCCGTTCCTTATTTTGTGGCACTTAGTGGAGATTGTGCATCTTCCATATCTTTGAACGAGTCTCCATATATGAACGTACTTTTGAACTCCCAGTCAAATGTTGCCACGTTGCCACGTCTCTCATCAAACGCATTTGAGTTCCTTGCTGCCACGTGTCTTTTCATTTTGGATGTATCAAGGTTATCAAGGCCATATTTGATAGAGGATATCTTGTTGGCCTGTTCTTTTCATGGCCGATTTTTCATAGACCGAATATATATTACTTTTTCTTAATTTCGGCCTTCTAAGAATCTTGTTTAAAAGACTTTCAGCCTTCACAATCATTGACCGATTTTTAGTGTGGTAACAACTTCAAACTTTTTCCCACTTGCATTTTCTAAGAAACAAGGAGAAGCTTCCATTTTTACATGCAAGTTTCGTAGGGAAGATTTACCAGTGTTTCTGCATTGATTTATAAAATCTGATTGACCTTCTACCTATGATTATTAACCATCATCCATGGGCCGTCTAGTCCTATTAAAATCAGGGCAACCAACGGACTTTATAAGGTACGAAACCGAAAACAAACCAATTCGAATTCTCTGTTTTGCACACTTGGGTCGAGGTCTTTCATGTTGCTGGGGGACTGGGGTTGAAGAATTTCATTCTTTCACTTGATTGAGAGATTTTTGCTCTCACAATTGGGTCAACTATCTCAACCACTTACCCAGTATAGCCATATTAGAGAACTTGTTATCCGTTGGACCACTCATCCATTTCTAACAATAGATTATGCCATAGCTGTACACGTCTCCTTTTCATTAGGGCAATGTTATTTATCGTGCCAACGGGTCAGATGTTGGATCCACCTAGATGTCTAGGAGAGTCTCACATCCATCCCCTAGACATGTTTTCATGTAGGTGGGTCCCACACCTAACCCACGTCTAGATGGGTCCCGCACCCAACCCATGGATGCAAACAGGATGCGATGGGCGGGATCAAATGAGGTGGGTGTGGGATAAAGGGCATTTTCAATTCCTAAATTGGCAACTTGCCACTAATGTCCAACTGTCCAAGAACTTCTTCTCTGATAAAATTTCGGGGCTTCATTGAACACTTGCTTGGGCCAACCTCTTTAATTGTACACCAACTAGATAGCCGACAACTTTATCAAATTTAAAAAGTCTGGACCAGAAATAAATCATTCATCATAGTAGTAGCTGAGCCACTGACATATTGTCAATGCAATACAAGTATCATCTCTTATAAACATATAATCTCTATAACTAACTTATTAAAAATTTCACATAATTCAGGGAGACATTGGATCTTTTCCTTGCATCACAGCTCTGTATCCTCAACAGAATGAAGCATTCTTACTTGAAATTTAGGTGGTTTTTGGTACATTTCCTTCATGGGATTCTTCTTTTATCCACGAGCTCAGATTCGTAATCTGCACCAGTATCCACTTTTGGAGATGAATCTGATTGACTTGTTTAACTCGACTTCAAGAATCGAATAACCCAAGATCCTCTCCGAATCATGAGCTCATGGAATGATTCTGTCCATTTTTGCAATTGAGTAGGTGTTAAATGCAGTCCCTCCAATGGAAGAGTCTTGATCTTGAACCTGGAAGCTCAAAATTTGGTTGGCTCCATCCCACCTTCTATAGGCAACCTTACATTCCTTACAGGAATCAACTTACGAAACAACAGTTTCCAAGGCGAAATCCCATCAGAAATTGGTCGTTTGCAACGCTTGCAGCATCTTAATTTGACTTGGAATTACTTTAGCGGGAAAATTCCACCTAATCTAACTCACTGTACAGAACTCAGAGTACTTGATTTAGTTCAAAATGAGCTTGTTGGGCAGATTCCAGACCACCTCAGTTCACTGTTGAAATTGTTCTACCTTGGTCTTGCCAGTAACAATCTTACAGGAAGCATCCCAGCTTGGATAGGAAATTTTTCTTCACTTTTCGCTATTTCGCTTGCCAAGAATAATCTTCAAGGAATTATACCCCAGGTATTTGGTCTTCTTTCAGGCTTGGGAATTTTTCAACTTCATGGAAATAGACTGTCTGGTATGATTCCTCCTTCAATTTACAATATTTCCTCCATTTACTTCTTCTCTGTTACACAGAACCAACTGCATGGGCGTCCCACCAGATGTCGGGGTTACTCTCCCTAATCTCCAAGTGTTTGTCGGCAGTGTAAACAGTTTCACAGGATCCATTCCAGTTTCGTTATCGAATGCTTCTGGGCTTGAAGTGATTGACTTTGCTCAAAATAGTCTCACTGGGACTGTGCCTGCTAATTTTGGAAACTTGCAAGGTTTATATGTTGAATATTTTCAAAATAAAGTATTTTTATAATGGGTTTTATATTGGGGTTTTTGAAAATTTTCTATGTTCTTTAGAAAGCTTGAAAGTTCATTTTTGCACTTGTCCCACATTGAAAAAACAGAAGGAGGTTAAAGGCTTAATAAGTCTTTAGTTTGGACCTATGGGTTGGGCCCCAAGGGGTACCCATGTTTTGTGAGGAGGGAAGACCTAAGCAAGATTGGGCTTGGACCCAAAAACCACACGTGCCCGCCCGTCCCGCACTGGGTTGGGTCATTGGATCCAATAGGCCTATTCTTTTTGGATAAATCAAGTTTGGGCCTGGGTGTTGGAGCGGGTGCGGGTGCGGGTGCGCAAACTTGGGTCTGGAGCGGATCAGCCGACCCGCGCCCAGATCCAAACGGTTGCGACCAAAGGTTATAACCTTTGGTGCGAAATGGTGCAACCCTTTAACCAAAAGACACGGATCACTCTATAAATAGAGGATCCGTCCAAGACCAGATCACGTTTTCATAATTCCAATTACAGAATCGAATTTCTCCTTCTCCTTCTCCTCGCGTGTGGGTTGGAGCTTTCATATCTGCGTTCTGATTGCTGCAGAAATTGAAGCGCAGTGTCTTGGTTCGTTCGAATTATATCACAACAGTATTCTGCTCTATTTTTCGTCGTGCATACGCAGATAGAGGATCAACACATCAGCCTCATTTTATCCTAAGGCGAATTTGCTGTCAACCCGGTGCACACATTTGGTGGGGGCAAATATTGTCTTTAGGAAAGAGACACAGTAACGTGACTTGAGGCATTTATTCTATTTTGGAGATTCGTCAGACTACACCAGGTATTTTTCAACATTATATAGACTCAATTTTGATCAAAACAGGCTTGGAAATGGGACTGCTGATGACTTGAATTTTCTAACTTCCTTTGCTAATTGTACTAGATTGGAAGTGTTGGGTTTGTATCAAAATCACTTTGGAGGAGAACTGCCCAGCTCCATAGCCAACCTCTCCTCTCAACTCAAAATATTGGCTATGGGTGGAAATCTGATGTATGGAAACATCCCTATTGGGATTGGAAACCTTGTTAACTTGATTGGTCTAGGATTGGAAGGTAACTTGTTCAATGGTATCATCCCTGATGTTATAGGGAACCTTCAAAACTTAAATCGATTGTCATGCAATGTCAACAAATTTTCTGGGCCAATTCCATCCTCCCTTGGTAATTTGACTAGATTAACAAGTCTCTTTATGGAGGAGAATAGACTGGAGGGAAACATACCCCCAAGCCTTGGAAACTGCAAAAATTTGAAGGTACTAAACCTTTCTAGTAACAATCTCAATGGCACCATACCCAAACAGCTCATCAGTCTCTCTTCCCTTTCAATATCTTTGGACTTGTCTCATAATTCTTTGACTGGTTCTCTACCATTGGAAGTGGGTAAATTGAAAAATCTTAAGGAGTTAGATGTGTCAGAGAACAAATTGTCTGGTGAAATTTCTAGCAGCCTGGGCAGTTGTATTAGTTTGGAGAACCTGCATTTGGAGGGTAATTTATTTCAAGGAACAATTCCTCAATCTTTGAGAACTTTGAGAGGTCTGGCAGATGTTGATCTTTCACGTAATAATTTGTCTGGGAAGATACCAGATTTTCTTGGAAATTTTTCCTCTCTCAAGACTCTCAATCTGTCATTAAATGATTTTGAAGGTGAAGTGCCGAGAGAAGGGATCTTTGCAAATTCAAGTGCAGTTTCAATCCTTGGAAATCATAAGCTCTGTGGTGGTGTCCAGGAATTACTTTCACCTGCATGCTCTAGAGGGAACCCGCATTCATCAAGAAAACTTCTCGAACCCAGAGTGTTAATCACTGTTACCATTCTGGTCATATTTATAATTATTTTGTCATGTTCTTTTGCAACTTGGTATGTGATCAAGTACTCAAGAAACAGACCTACTTCTACATCTTCCTCCAAGGAATGGCAATTGGGTGTATCTTATCAGGAACTTGTTAAATCAACTAACGGTTTCTCTACTGACAATTTGATCGGTTCTGGTAGTTTTGGTTTTGTATACAAAGGAATTCTTTCTAGTGGGGCAATTGTTGCGGTGAAAGTATTAAACCTTCAACAAGAAGGAGCTTCCAAGAGTTTCGTTGATGAGTGCAAAGCTTGGAGAAGCATAAGGCATCGTAATCTCCTCAAGATCATAACTGCATGTTCAAGCATTGATAATCAAGGCAATGACTTCAAAGGTCTAGTTTTTGAGTTCATGCCGAATGGAAGCCTAGACCAGTGGCTGCATCCAGCAGGAGATGACAGACAACATCGAGTAAAGAGTTTGAGCTTTTCCCAAAGACTCAACATAGCCATCGACGTGGCTTCATCATTGGATTATCTCCATCACCATTGCGAAACACCAGTTATTCACTGCGATCTAAAGCCAAGCAATGTACTTATTGATGATGACATGACTGCCCATGTTGGTGACTTTGGTTTAGCGAGGTTCCTCTTTGAAGATTCAAATAATCCGTCTAAGAATCAGACCATGACAGCAGGGCTAAAGGGTTCGATTGGGTACATTTCACCAGGTATATACACTTCAATACAAGATTTCTCTCTTGGATAAAATAGCGGTACTTTTGAAAGGAGGCTGATCTTTTCAAACATTACCAGAACCTAACATAACTCTCGGTTTTCTTCTCTCTTTTTTTCATTTGTATGAAACCTTGCACCCTACCGGTAGGTAGATTCACCTACGGCCTACCCAGCTTTTTGTTATATCAAGTGGGGACAAGTTTCTGACCACCAAACCTTTCGTTTATAGAGCTACAATCTAGAATATAAGACCAGTTGTCGTTAACACAACTATATGGCGTAGTTGTGTGGGTTTTTGTTTTTTCAAAAACCCAAACAACAAAAAAGATAAAATTATTATTTTTCTTTTCTTAGCTTTTCTCAGCAACCAAACATGGTTAATGTCTAAATTCTAAGCAAATATGACTTCTTATCCTAATGTTAGATGAAACATGAATTGCAGAGTATGGTACGGGCAGCCAACCATCCAAACTTGAAGATATTTACAGCTATGGGATACTCTTGCTCGAGATGTTTACTGGGAAAAGACCTACTGATGACATGTTTAAAGATGATCTAAGCATTCAGAAATTTATTGCAATGGCTTTGCCTGAACATGTCATGGATATAATTGACCCTTCGTTGCTCTATGAAGAAGAAGAAGAAAAAAATTATGAGAGAGAAGAAGTTGTCGAAATGGATGAACTAGCAATAATCAATTACAACGATCCCCTCACCAGTGCTAGAATCAAAATAGAGGAATGCTTGGTTTCAGTGACGAATATTGGACTTTCATGTTCTGCAACATCTCCAAGAGATCGGATGGCAATGAATGAAGTTGTGAACAAAATGCAAGTAATTAGAAACTCATTTATTGGGTTTAAGAACAGGAACAGAAGAATTAGTTAGGTCTGCAATGTGTTGGCAATTAGAAACTCATTTATTGGGTTTAAGAACTATTTATTCTTCGTCCTGTAATCTTATGACTTCTTTCTTCTGCTAATTTGGATGGTGCTTGAATTCAGAGAATACTTGTTGCTGCACTGTAAGTGACTTGCTTAACAGTCCTGTCAGTTGAACTTGAGGTCTGATCCAGTTTTCAAAACATTTCCATTTATCACTGACATAAATTGTTTCTGCTGCTGCTGCATTTTTTGTTAGAAGTTGGATGGCTGACAAATTTGGTATTTGCACCAAATCTAACCAGGGCACATACAGAAGCATGGAACACAAATTGTGATGAATATATATGGGAGAAATATTTTACGAAACCGACTATTGGATTAAATATTCTATTTATATGCATTACGTTTGCCAAAACTGTGAAAAAATTGTGAAAAACTTGTGATAGTTTCCATAGTTTTTTTACAGTTTATTTCAAAACTGTGTTATTTTTTACAAGTTATCTGTTGGATCAATGTAAATTTCGGCAGACGTGATGCGTATAAATAGATGATCACATCCATCGGTCGATTTCTCAAAATACCTACTTCATATACAGTTTTTCAAACCATGTGTCAAACCATAGGTAAGAAATATGAGTCACTGGAACTTGACCCGTAATAGCCGTTGAATCATTGTGATTTTTGGTGAACATGAAATTTATAAACAGTTCATCTAATCCAACCGTACAGTCAGATTTTCAAAATATAATATCTATTTGGCCCATAAAAATTACCTTAAGTAAAATTGCGTAAAGTACACCTTATAATAGAAGCCCTTTATGTATTATATGTTGACAAATTGTTTAGTTTTTATATTAGTCGGTTAGTACAAAAGGGGTTTTAAACCTAGGCATCTGGTAGGGCACCAATTAGGCTTTACCGTGTAGATTACTTAATCAAGACTCGATCTATATTGATAATATTTAGCCCGGCCGCAGGGTTTACATCCTCTAAAGTTGGAGGGCATCTTTTAACTCGGCCCATTTACATCCTCTAAAGTTGCCACTGAAAATTCAAATTTTGTATTTGTTTTTTTTTTATTATTATTTAATTCAAGTTTATTGATAAGCCCTCACTTAAGGCGGAGGAATACCGAGGTTACAAGCGAAGCATCTGGGAGAATACAAATAAAGAATTCAAAACCCACCCAAATACAAAACCAACAAAAACAAAACCAAATAATAAAGATAGGCCAAAGCTAAACAAGCCTATAATAAAGATAATTCTAAACGGGCCTAGATAAGAAAAATAAAAAAACTCTAAACAAGCCTAAAAACCACAAAACATACTAGAGCCAAAAAACCAAAAAGACAATAAAACTTAAACTCTAAAGTAAGGCAAACTCAATTTATCCATACGAATAATGCCTTTTAAATATCTCGACAATTGATTAATATCATTATAGATGACATTTCTTTGAAGCTCACCCTATTTAGCCAAGTAATCAGCCGCTTGATTTCCTGACTGAAATTGATGCATTACCCGAAAGTCCATGCCTTGAAAGCTTATGTTTACCAAATAAAACTTGTATTTGGTTTGATGTTGAAATTTACGTTTATTTATGTAGCTATTTTTGTAAGGTGATGTTTGAACATTGAATTAGGCCACAATTCCTTTAATTATTAATCACCCACATCCATCCCGTGCAGACTTTTTCATGGAGGGGGGTCCTACATCCAACCTAAGAGGGTCACATACTCAATCCACGTGTCTCTATAGGACGCTGATGGGATGAATTGGGCAGCAACTACGGGATAAATTACATTTTCATTTCTTTATTTTGGCAAGTTGACACTAATTAATGTCCAAGAACTTAGCGATCTGATAATATAATCCAAGGCTTCATTGCATAAAGTCCTGCTTGGGCCCACCTCTTAAATTGAACTCCAACTAGATAGCCGACAACTTAATATAAAAAATATAAAATATAAAAAAATAAAAAAAGAGATGTCTGAACCAGAAATCATTCATCATAATTAACTTCTTAAAAATTCCACATTATTCATTGGATCTTATCCTTGCATCAGCTCTGTATCCTCAACAGAATGAAGCATTCCTACTTGAAATTTAGATGGTATTTGTTACATTTCCTTTATGAAATTCTTCTTTTATCCATGCTCTCAGATTTGGAATCTGCACCGGTATCCACTTCTGGAGATGAATCTGATCAACTTGCTTTACTAGACTTCAAGAATCGAATAACCCAAGATCCTCTCCGAATCATGAGCTCATGGAATGAATCTATCAATTTTTGCAATTGGGTGGGTGTTAAATGCAGCCCCTCCAATGGAAGAGTCTTGATCTTGAACCTGGAAGCTCAAAATTTGGTTGGCTCCATCCCACCTTCTATAGGCAACCTTACATTCCTTACAGGAATCAACTTACGAAACAACAATTTCCAAGGCGAAATCCCATCAGAAATTGGTCGTTTGCAACGCTTGCAACATCTTAATTTGACTCGGAATTACTTTGGCGGGAAAATTTCAACTAATCTAACTCACTGTACAGAACTCAGAGTGCTAGCTTTATCTTACAATGAGCTTGTTGGGAAGATTCCAAACCAGTTCAGTTCACTGCTGAAATTGTCCTACATTGGTCTTGGTGCCAACAATCTTACAGGAAGCATCCCAGCTTGGATAGGAAACTTTTCCTCACTTTCCACTATTTCCCTTGCCTTGAATAATCTTCAAGGAATTATACCCCAGGAATTTGGTCGTCTTTCAGGCTTGGGATTTTTTCAACTTTATGGAAATAAACTGTCTGGTATGATTCCTCCATCAATTTACAATATTTCCTCCATTTACTACTTCTCTGTTACACAGAACCAGCTGCATGGACGCCTCCCACCAGATGTCGGCGTTACTCTCCCTAATCTCCAAGTGTTTGCTGGCGGTGTAAACAGTTTCACAGGATCCATTCCAGTTTCGTTATCGAATGCTTCTGGGCTTGGAGTGATTGACTTTGCTCAAAATAATCTCACTGGGACTGTGCCTGTTAATTTAGGAAGCTTGCAGGGTTTATATAGATTCAATTTTGATGATAACAGGCTTGGAAATTGGACTGTTGGTGACCTGAATTTTCTAACTTCCTT
>JAESVK010000099.1:1068774-1082424 GCA_017140935.1 Hamamelis virginiana
AGGCTTGGAAATTGGACTGTTGGTGACCTGAATTTTCTAACTTCCTTTGCGAATTGTACTATGCTTGAAGTGTTGGGTTTGGCTCAAAATCGTTTCGGAGGAGAACTGCCCAGCTCCATAGCCAACCTCTCCTCCCAACTCAAAATATTTACTATGGGTTCAAATCTGATACATGGTAGCATCCCTGTTGAGATTGGAAACCTTGTCAGCTTGACCCTGCTAGGACTGGAAGGTAACTTATTTGATGGGAGT
The DNA here is from genome assembly GCA_017140935.1 of Hamamelis virginiana. Lineage (NCBI taxonomy): Eukaryota > Viridiplantae > Streptophyta > Magnoliopsida > Saxifragales > Hamamelidaceae > Hamamelis > Hamamelis virginiana. Next base: position 1,069,027 of record JAESVK010000099.1, read on the forward strand.
GTCCCTGATGTTTTGGGGGAGCTTCAAAACCTAGAGGGATTGTATTTGAATGTCAACAATTTTTCTGGGAAAATTCCATCTTCTCTTGGTAACTTAACTAGATTAACTAGGCTCTTTATGGAGGAGAATAGACTTGAGGGAAATATACCCTCAATTCTTGGAAACTGCAAAAATTTGTTGATACTAAACCTGTCCAGCAATAATCTCAATGGCACCATCCCCAAACAGGTTATTGGTCTCTCTTCCCTTTCAATTTCTTTGGCCATGTCTCATAATTCTTTGACTGGTGTTGACGAATAAAATCAACCAAAGTGACATCGGTCGACTATCTCTTCGAGGGAGGCGTGTCCCTTCGATCACGACCTTACCTGACAAGGTCGTGATCCTAGGACCCTTCCTTCTCCAATGATATGACTGCACTTGCGCCCTCCCCTTGGTCAGGTGCGACCAAGGGAGACGCCAAGGAGGATTTCGCGACGGAGATGATTTCTCGATCTCGTCTTGCCATTTCCATCGACCTTGCTACTCGAAAGCAAGGACGTCGTGATGCTACCGGCACTCGTCTCCTTGTCTTTCTTTCCTACGCATGCACACATGCACGCGATACGAGAGGCTTCGCAGCTCTCTACTACTACAAGGTCGAGGTGTGGGGATTGGATTGGTGGTTGGGACAGAAGATCGCCAAAGTGAAGGGACGCCCTCGCAAGGAGGCAGGGTCGCCCCTTTGCCTTGGCCAGGTTGGTTTGTTGACCCAAAATACGACACAAGGGCAATATGGCATCTCCCTCCCTCTCTTCATTTATTGACCTGCCACCTTGGGCAGTGTGCACACCTGCTATGTGGGCTATGGCCGTCATCTCAGAGCCTAGGTCGAACATCGTAGTGCTAAGACCTAGGGCGGCAGCACCTGTCGTACAGAATCAGTCAAATCATATGCCTACTCTGATGATTAGGAAATGGCAGGGAGCCAGGGCGCCTCTGGCTGCGCCCTGGCCATTTTGTCAGTGATTTGACTCCTTCTGTACTCACCATCCTTCCCCTATAAAAGGGAAGGTGTTAATCTTATTTAAGGATCTCAACAACCCCAGACCAGAGGAGGGAGGACTTTATTGCTAGAAGTGTTGCTGCGACCTTGCATCCAAGGTCGCGAGTGTTGAGCTCTTGAGCTCCCAAGTCGTATCCTGGGGTCGACCACTCCAACCTATTCTGTTCCCCTTTCCATCCATCCCTTTAGCATTCAGACTCTGCAACTACTTGTACTCGAGGTTGCCATTTTACGGCAATCCTCACGATTTGCAAGGACCTCTCCAGTTTCATTCATAAACATTTTGGCGACTCCACTGGGGAGGTTGTACGTATAATGGCGGCCCGAACGCGAAGTAGCAACCGAGTTGGTGCGGGTGGGGGGGACCGGCGCTAATGGCGAAGAAATCGCCGACTCAGCGCATGGTAGTGCCCATCAGGCTATCATTAACGAGATCATGGCGACACTTTTCTCGGACAGTTTTCCTCTCTCAAGAATCTAAATCTTTCTTTCAATGATTTCGAGGGTGAAGTGCCAAGAGAAGGGATTTTCACAAATGCAAGTATAATTTCCATCCTAGGAAACAATAAGCTCTGTGGTGGCGTCCAGGAATTACTTTTACCCTCTTTCCCTTCAAGGAACCCGCATTCATCAGGAAAACTTCTCAATCCCAGGTAATTCCTGTAACTAGTGTGGTCGTAGCTGTAATTATTTTGTCATGTTCTTTTGCAACTTGTTATATGATCAAAAACCCAAGAAAAAGAACTCCTCCTCCTACATCTTCCTCTGATGACTGGCTTTTTGGTGTTTCTTATCTGGAACTTGATAAATCAACTAATGGTTTCTCTGATGACAATTTGATTGGTTCCGGTAGTTTTGGTTCTGTATATAAAGGAATTCTTTCTGGAGGGGCAATTGTTGCAGTGAAAGTACTAAACCTTCAACAAGAAGGAGCTTCCAAAAGTTTCATCGATGAATGCAAGGCTTTGAAAAGCATACGGCATCGTAATCTCCTCAAGATCGTAACTGCATGTTCGAGCATCAATCATCAAGGAAATGACTTCAAAGGTCTAGTTTTTGAGTTCATGTCCAATGGAAACCTAGACCAATGGTTGCATCCAGGAAATGATGAGCAACCTCGAGTAAAGAGTTTGAGTTTTTTCCAAAGACTGAACATAGCTATTGATGTTGCTTCTGCATTGGATTATCTTCATCACTATTGCGAAACACCAATTATCCATTGTGATCTCAAGCCAAGCAATGTACTTCTTGATGATGATATGACTGCCCATGTTGGAGACTTCGGATTAGCGAGGTTCCTCTTTGAAGATTTACGTAATCCCTCCACAAATCAAACCATGACAGCTGGGCTAAAGGGTTCTATTGGGTACATTCCACCAGGTATGTATACGTCAAGATAGGAATACTTTTGAATAAAGGCCACTCTGTTCAAACATTACCTGAGCCTATTATAACTCTGTTTTTTTTTTAGAATGAATGAAACCTTGCAACCTCTCCACTATAGGTAGATACCGCCACCCAATTTTTTGTTATATCAGGTGGAAGCTAGTTTCAAACGCCCCAAAACCTCTCCACCATAGAGCTACAATCTAGAATACGAGGCCGGTTAATACAACTATACGGTTTACTTGATGTGAGGTTGTATTTCAAAAAGCCCGAACAACAAAAACATATGATTCAATTTTTTTCCCTTTTCCTACGTTTTCTCAGCATTCAAATGAGGGTTAACATCTAAATTCTAAGAGAATGACTCACTATCCTAATTATAGATGAAATATGAATTGCAGAGTATGGCACAGGTGGCCAACCATCCAAGCTTGGAGATGTTTACAGCTATGGGATACTCTTGCTCGAGATGTTTACAGGGAAAAGACCTACTGAAGATATGTTTAAAGATGGTCTAAGCATTCGAAAGTTTATTGCAGTGGCTTTGCCTGAACACGTCATGGATATAGCTGACCCTTCATTGCTCTTTGAAGAAGAAAAAGAAGAAAATAGCGATGGGAATGAAGGAGGTGCCAAAAAAGAGGAACTAGAAATAATCAATTACGATGATCTCAAAACCGGTTCTGGAAGCAGAAAAGAAGAATGCTTGGTTTCAGTGATGAACATTGGACTTTTATGTTCTACAACATTGGCAAGAGAGCGAAGGGCAATGAATGAAGTCGTGAATAAAATGCAAGCAATTATAGACTCATTTATTGGGTTCAAGAACAGGAACAGAAGGAGGAATTAGGCCTGCAATGTTTTTGTAACTTATGCTTATTACATTACTACAGTAGCGTTATCTGATATTCAGGCAATGGTATATGTGAATCTGGTTTGCTTGTATATGATAAGAAAGTTGAGTTAAGCATTCACTTTTGCAAACCAGCAAGAGAAAATTTTAATTATTGTCCCATAAGCTACAATATTATTTGGCTGCTGCATTCTCTACCTACCCTTGACACCTGACATTGGTGGTACCTCTCTTATGTATTCAAAGCCAATAATGCTTCAATGAAATTTTGGTGGCTAGTATTATATTCTCTAAGTAAAAGTGTAAAATGTCAAAATAATTCATCTTTTGTTATTTACATGGCATGAAAAGTATAAATCTATCTTGGTGAATGGAACAATCTAAAAAAGATAGAATTGTCACCACAACTAGTGGGATAGGATCAATTTTCAGAAATTCATGAAATGCCTTTATTTTAAATTTTTACTCCCATTTGTGATGATGATTGTCATCCTCTTGAATTTCTTGATTCACAAAGATGAATTTGTTCACAAAAGTATACACAAAACTCAATGAAACAACTCGGTTCACATGGGACGACCAAACACGCCCTAGAGCAAGAAAGGCATAAAAGAAAATATTTGTCACAAAGTCATACTTCTTCACCTTATGGAGTTAATTGTTACTGTGTCCATCTTAAATGCTTAAGCCTTCTCTTATATAGTTATTTCTCCTCTATACCCGATCAACACAATAAGAATGATCAAAACCCACTACTGTAGATGTCATCAACAATCGAAATAGGACTTTTCCTGCACTTCCCTACATCTAATTGCAGATCAAATGAGTCAGGAGCAAGCCCCATATTTTAAACAAAACCTTCCAAGATTGAAGGAAACTTTTCAAATTTTTCATTTTAAATTAATTTGACATCAGAGTTACATATGTATATCTAATTATTTGTGTACTTATTGTTGTAAAGTCAAGTTTGGATGTTGAATTAGGCCACCATTCCTTTAATTATTAATCACCCACTTGTCCTAACAATTTCTTAAATACTAGTTGGTTTGAAAGCTATACAGCACCATGTTAATGACCCAATCAACTGCCAGAGCATATTCAATATTCTATGGCTAATGTCAACAGGATCGAAGGCCTATAGGAGAGTTGTTAAAATGGCTTATTGAATACTAGTATTTTTTGTTTTCTATCACAACCCCATTTTATACATAACTGGTAAGAGGCGCTGTTAAAGAAAAATACTGCACTTTCATATATACATTTTTCTTATCAGTTTTCTTATGCAAAGTGGTGGTTCAAAGTGATCGTCCATGTAATTCTATTCAATAGAACAATTGGTCTTGGTGATGATATTTCAAAAAAAAAAAAAAAAGATAAAATATATATATATATATAAAGAAATGAAAAAATAATGTATGTTCCATGCAGTGAAGTTTTATGCTTTTTAATTTTTGCTTGATGTTCTATTGTGATTTGCAACCCACTTAGGATTGATGGCTTGATTGAGATCATCCAAGAGAAAAAAAAATGGTGGCAAATCAAAGTTAGGTTAATTGGTAAGTAGGTGTTAAATTATGCTCAGGACTGGGTCTTTTATTTATTATATTTATTTTTTTAATTGATGTACAAGAGCATAATATCCAAAAGCTTCTGATAATTCTGGGATTCAGCGAACAAAGTCACACTGGGCCCAAGCTCTTTATTTATACAGCAAAACTGGGGACCAAATATTTAAAAAAAAAATCACAACTGCTGAGCAGTTGAGGAAGTTTTTTTCAACTCAATAGATCCAATACTTCATCTCTTACAAACATAACATCTCTCTTATTAAATTACTAAACATTTAACATAAATCAGGGAGACATTGTATTTGATCCTTACATCAGCTCTGTATCCTTAACAGAATGAAGCATATGTGTGTGAATTTTAGGTGGTTTTTGTTAGATTTGCTTCTTGGTATTCTTCTTCTATGCATGAACTCAGTACCAGTACCCACTTTCGGAGATGAATCTGATCGACTTGCTTTACTCGACTTCAAGAATCGAATAACCCAAGATCCACTCGAAATCATGAGCTTATGGAATGATTCTGTCCATTTTTGCAATTGGGTAGGTGTTAAATGCAGCCCCTCCAATGGAAGAGTCTTGATCTTGAACCTGGAAGCTCAAAATTTGGCTGGCTCCATCCCTCCTTCTATAGGCAACCTTACATTCCTTACTAGAATCAACTTACAAAACAACAGCTTCCATGGCGAAATCCCACCAGAAATTGGTCGTTTGCTACGCTTGCAGCATCTTAATTTGACTTCCAATTCCTTTGGTGGGGAAATTCCAACTAATCTAACTTACTGTACAGAACTCAGAGTACTCGATGTAGTTTACAATGAGCATGTTGGGCAGATCCCAGACCAGCTCAGTTCACTGTTGAAATTGTCCATCTTACGTCTTGCAGCTAACAACCTTACAGGAAGCATCCCAGCTTGGATAGGAAACTTCTCTTCTCTGTCTGCTCTTTCACTTGCTCGGAACAATCTACAAGGAATTATACCCCACGAATTGGGTCGTCTTTCAGGCTTGGGGTTCTTCCAACTCTTTGCAAATAGACTGTCTGGTATGGTTCCTCCATCAATTTACAATATTTCCTCCATTTACTTCTTCTCTGTTGCACAGAACCAGCTGCACGGGAGTATCCCACCAGATGTTGGCATTCTGCTCCCTAATCTCCAATTTTTTGCTGGTGGTATAAATTACTTCACAGGATCCATTCCCATTTCATTATCGAATGCTTCTGGGCTTGGGTTGATTGACTTTGCTCAGAATAGTCTCACTGGGACTGTGCCTGTTAATTTAGGAAGCTTAAAAGGTTTATATAAACTCAATTTGGATCAAAACATGATTGGAAGTGGGGATGTTGGAGACTTGAATTTTCTAACTTCCTTGGCTAATTGTACTCAGCTGGAAGGGCTGGGTTTGGCTGCAAATCGTTTTGGAGGAGAAATGCCCAACTCCATAGCCAACCTCTCATCTCAGCTCAAAACAATTACTATTGGTGCAAATATGATACATGGAAGCATCCCTACTGGGATTGGAAATCTTGTCCAATTGACCCTGCTAGGAATGGGAAGCAACTTCTTCAATGGTAGCATCCCGGATGTTTTGGGGAAGCTTCAAAACTTACAGAAATTGGAACTAAGTTTTAACAAATTTTCTGGTTCAATTCCATCCTCCCTTGGTAACTTAACTAGATTAAATATGGTCTTTATGCAGGAGAATAGATTAGAGGGAAACATACCCCCGAACCTTGGAAACTGCAAAAATTTACAGATACTGAACATTTCTAGTAATAATCTCAATGGCACCATACCCAAACAGCTCATCAGTCTCTCTTCCCTTTCCATATCTTTAGCCTTGTCTCGTAATTCTTTGACTGGTTCACTACCATTGGAAGTGGGTAACTTGATAAATCTTGAGGAGTTAGATGTATCAGAGAAAAAATTATCTGGTGAAATTCCCAGCACCCTAGGCAGCTGTATGAGTTTGGAGAACCTGCATTTGGAGGGTAATTTATTTCAAGGAACAATTCCTCAATCTTTGACAACTTTGAGAGGTCTGGAAGATGTTGATCTTTCACGTAATAATTTCTCTGGGAAGATTCCAGATTTTCTTGGAAAATTTTCCTCTCTCAAGAATCTCAATCTTTCATTCAATGATTTCGAAGGTGAAGTGCCAAGAGAAGGGATCTTTGCAAATGCAAGTGCAGTTTCGATCCTTGGTAATCATAAGCTCTGTGGCAGTGTCCATGAATTACTTTTACCTGCATGCTCTAGAGGGAGCCCACATTCATCACTTCTCAAACCCGGAGTGTTAATCACTGTTACCATTGCAGTCATATTTGTAATTATTTTATGTTCTTTTGCAACTTGGTATGTGATCAAATACTTGAGAAACAGGCCTACTTCTACATCTTCCTCCAAGGAATGGCAATTGGGTGTTTCTTATCAGGAACTTGTTAAATCAACTAATGGTTTCTCTATGGACAATTTGATCGGTTTTGGTAGTTTTGGTTCTGTATACAAAGGAATTCTTTCTAGTGGGGCAATTGTTGCGGTGAAAGTATTTAACCTTGTTTACAAAGAAAACCGTGGAGGTCCTTATAATCGCGAGGATTGCCGTGAAATGGCGGTCTTTAGTACTTATAGTTCTATATTATCGATGATAGGGGTGGATATGAAGGGGAACAGGGTAAGTCAGGCTGATCAACCTCCGAACACGACTTGGGAGTTATTCTTCGCGATCTCGACCTTAAGATCGTGAGGAATAACCCTTGCCATAAATTCTCTTCCTCCCTTCTTATCCTTGGTTGTTCTCTTTCTTAAATGAGATTAATACCCTCTCTTTTATAGGAGAAGGAAGGCGAGTACAAAAGGGGTCAAATCACTGACAGGGAGGCCAGGGCGCAGCCAAGCCGGCACCCTTGCTCCCTGCCATTTTTAATTATGAGACGGATGATTTGACTGATTTTGTACAGTTGACACCACCGCCCTAGGTCTCAGCACAGTAGTACTCGACCTAGGCCCTGCAATGGCGGCCATAGCCCGCACTGCATGGAGGCACACTGCCCGAGGCGGGAAGTCAATAAATGCAGAGAGAGAATATATTGCATTACCCACGTGTCATTTCCTGGGGTTGCCAGATCGACCTGGCCAAGACGAAGGGGCGACCCTGCCTCCTCGCGAGGGCGTCCCTTCGCGTTGACGCTCTTCTGTCCTAGCCACCAGTCCTATTCCCCATACTTCGACCTCAGATTGGTAACCAGTCATGGCCTTTACGCAGGAAAGGGCAGGGGACGAATGCCTTAAGCATTGCGACGCCCTGGTCATGAGCAGGAGGGTCGACGTAGATCACCACTTTTGCCCTACCCCATATGGAGGGAAGGGCGAAGCGAGTGCGACCGTCTCAGAGGAACAAGTCCTAGAACCGCGACCTTCTGAGGTAAGGTCGAGATCGAAGGGACATGTTCCCCACTTTGTTTAGGTCGAACGACCGGGGTCGCATGTTCAATTTCTAGTATAAACAAACCTTCAACAAGAAGGAGCTTCCAAGAGTTTCGTTGATGAGTGCAAAGCTTTGAGAAGCATAAGGCATCGTAATCTTCTCAAGATCATAACTGCATGTTCAAGCATTGATCATCAATGACTTTAAAGGTCTAGTTTTTGAGTTCATGCCCAATGGAAGCCTAGACCAGTGGCTGCATCCAGGAGGAGATGATGAGCAACATCGAGCAAAGAGTTTGAGCTTTTCCCAAAGACTCAATATAGCCATCGATGTGGCTTCAGCATTGGGTTATCTCCATCACCATTGCGAAACACCAGTAATTCACTGCGATCTAAAGCCAAGCAATGTACTTCTTGATGATGATATGACTGCCCATGTTGGTGACTTTGGTTTAGCAAGGTTCCTCTTTGAAGATTCAAATAATCCATCCAAGAATCAGACCATGACAGCTGGGCTAAAGGGTTCGATTGGGTACATTCCACCAGGTATGTACACTTCAATTCAAGATTTCTCTTTTGGATAAAATAGAGGTAGTTTTGAAAAAAGGCTGCTCTTTTCGAACATTACCAGAGCCTAATACAACTCTATGTTTTCTTCTTTTCTTTTTTTCATTGGTATGAAACCTTACACCCTACCTGTAGGCAGATTCCCCTACCCAGTTTTTGGTTATATCAAGTAGGGACAAGTTTCAGACCGCCAAACCTTGCTCTTATAGCGCTACCATCTAGAATATAAGGCCAGTTGTGGTTAACACAACTTACAACTATATGGCATAGTTGGGTGGGTTTTTGTTTTTCAAAAACCCAAACAACAACAAAAATATGATTATTTTTTTCTTTTCCTAGCTTTTCTCAGCAACCAAACAAGGTTAATTCTAAATTTTAAGCAAATATGACCTCTTATCCTAATGTTAGATGAAACATGAATTGCAGAGTATGGTACAGGCAGCCAACCATCCAAACTTGGAGATGTTTACAGCTATGGGATACTCTTGCTGGAGATGTTTATTGGGAAAAGACCTACTGATGACATGTTTAAAGATGGTCTAAGCATTCAGAATTCTATTGCAATGACTTTGTCTGGGCATGTCATGGAAATAATTGACCCTTCATTGCTCTTTGAAGAAGAAGAAGAAGAAGAAGAAAATTATGAGAGAGAAGAAGTTGCCGAAATGGATCAACTAGCAATAATCAATTACAATGGTCCTGATACCAGTGTTAGAATCAGAATAGAGGAATGCTTGGTTTCAGTGATGAATATTGGACTTTCATGTTCTGCAACATCTCCAAGAGATCAGATGGCAATGAATGAAGTCATGAACAAAATGCAAGCAATTAGAGACTCATTTATTGGGTTTAAGAGCAGGTACAGAAGAAGAATTCGGTAGGTCTGCAATGTGTTGGTAATTTATTCTTCTTACATACATTGGTATAGTAGTTTTATGTTAGTTTTATCTGATATTCAAAGAATGATATGAATCTGGGTTGCTTGTATATCATAAGAAAGTTTGATTTCAGCATTCTCTGTTGCAAACCAGGGGAAAAAATGTTATTGCCCTGTATGTTACCACATTACTTGGCTACAGCATACTTTGCCTCCTCTACCTATCCTCAAACCTTGGTGCTAATTGATATGTATTCAAAGCCAACAATGCTTGAATGAAAATTTGGTGGTTATTTAACCTCTCCATGTAGGATTTGAAAAAAGAATCTGGTTAAACAAGGAAGGCATAAAAGAAAAAATTTGTCACACACCCAGACCTTATCACATTATTGGAGTCAATTGAATAATATGGTTTAAATAAAAATGGTTTAAAAGTACCTCTTATCCTTAGGCCTTCTCTAATAGCTTATATATATATGCACTCACCATCAGTATCTTTTTATGTCATGTCGATACCGTAAGAAGGACACAGACCCACTACCAGATGTGTCCTATTTAGTAGATCGACAATCAAAACAAGAATCTTCCTGCACTCCCCTGCATCTAATTACAGTTGAAATGATCTACGAGAAAACATATAATTTGGATGTTAACTCCACATATTTTAATCATCAATTTTATTTTAATTTACTGTTAATTTGCCTATATTTGAAACAAATACTATTTTCTTCTTTGTACTGTAGTCTTATGACTTCTTTCTGCTGCTAATTTGGATGGTGCTTGAATTCAGAGAAGAACACTTGATGCTGCATTTTATGAAAACTACCCTCTTAAGTGACTTGCTTAACAGTCCTGTCAGTTCAACTTGAGGTCTGATCCAGTTTTGAAAACATTGCCAATTATCACGATATAAATTGCTGCTGCTGTTAGTAGTAGGATGGATCACAGTTATGGTCTTTGCAACTAGTCTAACCAGGGCACATACAGAAGCATGTAACTCAAATTAAGATGAATATAAGCATCCTGTCTATTTCATAATGACCCACTCAAACATGGATCAGCACTAGCCTTGCTTCCTTTATTTCACATGAATTAAAGTTCTGCATTTGGACCAAACTCCCTTAAATTTGTAGAAAAATAATAGAGGGTGCAAAGTTTTGCCTTAATTACAACTCGCTACTGAAAAGCTGGAAGAACCTCCAAATCTCATGCTCCTGAGATGAAAGAAATATATATATTAATATTCTTTTATATGTCAGAAAGTTTATTTGTAAGTAAATGTTGTTAACTTCTACCTTAGATGATTAGAAATAGAAAACAGTGGCATGACAAAGTAAATTGAGGCCTAGGCAGAAACTCCCTACTTCCCTAGTCCTAAGTCAACCAGTCAAGCTGTGAAGGTTCATCCGAATATGATTGAAAGAAAAATGTGACACAATGCTTTATATATATATATATATATATATATGTTGAGAAATTATTTAGAAGTTCTATATTAGTTGGTTAGTGCGAAAATGGGTTTGAACCTAGGCCTCTAATAGGGCGCAAATGAGGCTTTACCATGTAGATTAGTTAATCTTAGACTCAATCTCTATTGATAATATATTAGCCGGGCAGGGTTAACGTGGAGGGCAACTTTTAACTCAGCCTATCTACCCCCCAATGTTGCCACAGAAAATTTTTCAGAAACTTACAGGGTCTAGCAAATGAAATCATAAATCTAAATATGAAAGATGGACATTTACCTGCTGCTTGGGCTGTAGTTCATTCTAGTTCCAAGAAGAGTGTCTTTAATCAGGTGCAACTCTTTGATAGCATCTCTAATGTCCATTCGTTCTCTGGGTGATTCTACTGAACAGGCAACTCCAATTCTAAGAATTGATATCAAGCACTCTTGCATTTGGTTGCTTTTCACTTGTCCCATAGAACAATTACCTGTTGTAGTTTTTTCATCCTCTTCTGGTCTTCCATCTGAGAGAAATATGGGGTCTAAAATCTCAGCTACTCGTTCAGGCAATGCCATTTGTACTAAATTATGGAGGTTCACTCCATCTTTAAACATGCCATCTGTGGGCCTCTTCCCGGTAAACATCTCCAATAGAAGGATCCCATAGCTGTGTATATCACCATATGTTGACACCTTACTTCCCAAGCCATACTCTGTAAAAAAATTAAAAATTTTAGCTAAATGTGAAGCATTCCACATCGTCTTGGTTTGCTTTCACTTTTGTGAAACATCATAATTGTAAAAAGAATCTATACTAATTAGTATGACATTTTTTTTAGCAAGAAAGAAAGGAGGTTTTAGGCATCAAAGTGAAAGCTAACATCCCAACAAGGTTGGCACCCACTTCTCACAATCATGTGCCATAGACCTAAAATATTATTAATAAAAAGAAAGGAAGGCATACAGAATAGTAAAGGAAAAAAAAAATTTCTTGTAATAATGCAGCAAATGTAGACTACATTTTAAACTGGAACAAATGGAATAGAGTTACCTGGTGCAGCATACCCAATAGTTCCCTTAATCCCAACTGAGCTGTTTTCATTCGCATGAGATTTACTTGTTGATTCTGCGATGAACCTTGCTAACCCAAAGTCACCCACATGAGAAGTCATGTCATTGTCAAGAAGAATGTTACTTGGCTTCAAATCACAATGAACAATTGGCTTTTGGCAATAATGATGAAGATATTCCAGTGCAGATGCCACATCTATTGCAATATTTACTCATTGGAGAAGGCTTAAAACCCTCAGGTCATCAATTGTTTTATCTGCTTTTGGAATTGGGTGTAGCCAACTCTCCAAACTCCCATTGTGCATGAACTCATAGACTATTGCTTTGAAATCACTACCTTGAAAATCAACACTTGAGCAAGCAGTTAAAACTTTGACAAGATTTCGATGCCTGATGTTTCTTAAGGCTTCACACTCGACCATGAAGCTCTTTAAAGCTCCCCGTCGATAAAGGAGAGTACCTTCACTGCAACAACTGTTTCATCTGGATCGAGAATTCCTCTATACACAGAACCAAAGCTACCAGCACCAATCAAATTGGAAGAAGAGAACCCTCGTGTAGCTTTAAGAAGACTTTCATAGGAGACCTTCAAAAGCAAATCCTTCATTGATGAAGATGCAGGAGAATGCTTCCTTTTTCTCTTTCTTAACCGATTAATAATAAGAGATACAATCAAAACTAGTCCAAGAAGTCCAGAAAGTAACGGGATCATGATCAATTTGAGTAAGCGAGTCGTTTCTCCTTTCTTCGACTCGCTGATAGAACATGTAGGCAGATACAACTCAGGTATACCCCCACAAAGCTTATTATTCCCAGCTATCGATATTGCAGTTGCATTTTTGAAAACCCCTTCTATCGGTACCTCACCCTCAAAAAGGTTGAAAGAAATATTCAAGTTCCCAAAGTAAATGTGCTGAAAATACTCTGGAATTTGGCCGGACAAGTTGTTTCGTGAAAGATCCAAGTCTTGAAGTCCTCTCAAAGAACTGAAGGAAGATGGAATTTGGCCGGAAAAGTTGTTACCCTCCATATGAAGCCGTTCTAAGGTTACAAAGCTACCAAGACTGCTAGGAATTTCACCAGATAACTTATTCTCAGAAACATTCAAGTACTGTTTACACCATAAAATAACTAGCCAATGAAAAAGTGCCTTGTAACC